>BSBK01004035.1:0-287500 GCA_027943335.1 Chamaecyparis obtusa
TTCCTCATTTGTATTGGTCTCTCAAGGAAGAGTTAAATTCCATAGAACTAACCATATAATCTTGTTTCAATTATAATTAATGTAGAAGCCTCTAAAGTGATGGTCTTGTTTTTAGAAACACTTTATTAAAACTGTCTCTAGAGTTGTATGTATAGGATTGGATGAGAATTTGACTCCATTTCTGAAGTAGAGAGAGGGCACTGATCTTATCAATAATTGGAATATAGTCATTCAGTTCATTATTCAAAGTTTGTGATATTTTATCCCTTTGATCCATTTCATTTTACATACATTTTATCAAACATTTACTATTAATCAAAGCATTTCAGTTTTTGCAGCATTCAATATATTATTGTTGAGATACTTACAATTTGATTCCTCTCAAGTTCATTTGCCACTTTGAGAGAATGCACAATTTTTATATTTAGTTATCTTCTATAAAAAGTCTTTGAACCAACAAATTTGGTTAAGGTATAGGTCCACCAGCCTTGGTCCTGCAGAGCCAGAATTGCAGATGTTCAAATGCCTATTGTGGTTAAACTTGTTCGTTGGCATAAACTATTGGATTTCCCAGCATTGGATTGGCAAGTCCATAGGAAATCCAATCCTTCATTTTTGTGCACCAACAGTGTCAATGCCTCCTAATGTTTTCTCTCATTTCATTTTCTTCTTACTATTTTGGGGAGATCATGTAACTTGTAAACCAAATGAAATTAGTTCCTCTTCAGTCATTTAATTTTTTAGCTTGACATTTTTTTGCTCAACTAATCTTTTTGAAAACTCGTAAGAAATATGTGGTAAATCCCACTCCTTCCTCCAAATAGCCAACAATTCTGTTTTAATTTCTTGGGGACATCATCATTTTCATCTAAAATTAAGGACAAAATACAATGCATGCCTATTTTAATGTTGTCTAAATGATGCTTTTTTATTTTGGTTAAGAAGCATTAGAACATTTGAAGAATAAAATCATCACACTTGAGATCAATCATAATGACGCATGACCTAATTCTTGCCATAATTTCTAAAATATTACCCTTCTTACCAAAGGTATGTCCTTTGACATCATGCAACCCATGAAATCTCTCCAAAAGAAGCATTAGAATCTTTCATATAATGATTTCCTTATAAGGTGCTACAAGAGTTGTTATTCTTGTGATCTTGTTAAGACAAAAGCCAAGATCAAGTCTTACATTTTCATGAGGATTCTCTTATCTGATTGGTATACCTTGGAAAAATATGAGTTTAATTCCTCCAAATTAGAGAGAACACCATCTAGAAATTTCATGGATTTCAATCATGAGCCAATTTACTATTTCCTTTTCTTTATGTGGATCCCTCTACTGACACAATTAAATGAATCACTAACTTCTTTTGAGAAAGAAAAAATCTCTAATTTTCTCTTGGCTTCATAATTTTTTATAAGTTAAATTTTCCTCTCCAATCTTTAGAGTTTCCCAAAAGGCTGACAAGAAGATTTATGTGCTCTAATATCACTATAATATGTAGCCATGTTATAGTCTAATTTTTTTTTGGTGTGTTTTGATTGTGTTTTGAATTATTTTTGGCAATATAAACAATGATAGTAATAGTGCAGACAAAAAGATAATATTGCAACACTTTTACAAACTCGAAAGATGAATAATACTTAGAAATAATATTGCTTAAAAATTTAGATTTAATAATTGATATAATTTTACATAATTTATCAAATGTAAGAGAAAATCAGATCGTAAACTTTTGTTAGATATCTAAATCTTACATAACCATTTCTTGATATAGTGAAATAAAGGTCTACTACAACAATGACTAATAAATACAATGTTTAGAAATCCTAGGTACTTCACCAATAGACTCTAAAATTATTTGGTTGGGTGTTGAACTAATTTGTAGCAAGTTGTAAATACCAATAATCTATATTTAAATTCTCAAATACCAATATTCTACCATAAAACCTTCACGTCCAAACTCTTGCAATGGTGCAACTAGCACATAGAAGTACGACTAGCATTTAGGAGGTGTGAAAATTAATAAACAACAACAAAAACCTCTAAATTACCTTAAAAATTGACCTACTAATTATATATTTAATAAACTCTAAAAAATTAAAATGTAGACCTTTAATGAGCACAGTTGTGATCTTTGAATGAAATAACATATAAATTTCTAGCTAGTGTCTTTCAACTACGTAGAGAATGTTGCTTGTGAGGGTTTCCATCCTCACAAACCAACATCAATAATAAAAATATTAAACCTCATCAAAAGACAACTTCAATCCCACTTTTATAGCTTTTTAGCTACTTTTTAAAAAAAAATCACCTTTTTTCTTTTGCGCTATTTTTTGAGACTTTTTTTTCCTGCTATTTACCTTTTTTTTTTTTTGCTATTATTTTGGGAATTTTTTTTCACTATTTTTTAGGTGTTCTTGTTGGTATTTATTTGGGAATGTTTTTTTTTACTTTTATTGGATAAGAATCACTTCCCTTTTTAATCTCCTAATGTAGTACATGTAGTACCCCGCCCCTAGTCTAATTTTATCAATGTTATGATTACTTTAGGATGATAGATTATACGTTAGGAAATCATTGATGTATATAATTTTACTGACCCCATATTGACATGTGTATGGTTAAAGTGATTGTTTTACATTTCTATTTGACATGCTTGATGTGGTTGAGGGACGGAGTCGTAGTTACTTGCTTGTGAGATCTACACGATCGGCCGATCCCCGCCATTGTCTGTTATGTATTTATATATGTTTGTACATGCGGGTGTTGTATGCAGGTTCGTAGGTACAGGGCATCGTCTTCCCTAAATTGTCAGGATGAGTGTGCCTTATCGCAATATCTCAAATGGTAAGAGAGGGGAGATAACACGGATCCAAAACCCTAACCCAAACCCATTTATCCTAGTTGTTGGATAAGTATCTGTTGACTACCCTATTCGAATTTGTCAAGTTGGCAAAGTTCGTGGATCCCTTTCTGGTGTTGCTTGGTTTTGATTTTGTTTGATTTTATCTCGTTTGGCTTCAGTTGATTTGTGGTTATGTGGGTGATTTTTATGTGATTATTCATTTACTGATTATAGTTGATTTATGTTTATATAGATTATTTTATGTGATTATCAATGTTAGGTGCATAGTTGAATTTTATGATTAAATATGCTCTTATGATTAATTGAGAAAATTAAATTAAAGTTGATTATTTGAGTATTTGGAAATTAATATTGTTTATGTCCTAAGTTTATATGATGAAATTTAATTAAAATCAAATAATTGTTTATTTGGATTTAATTGATTATTTTATTAATAATTGAGTTTTATTATGTTTGTGTGTATTATTAAATAAATTAAATATTTAATTGCATATTTTAGGATGCATTAAGTATTTTATTTATTTAATATGTGTTTAAAATTATTAACATGTGCATAACTAAAAAGTGAGTTGTCAAAAAGTGAACAACTAGTTTTCAAATGTCAAGTTGTGTTGTGCATTTAAAAGATATTTTAATTAATTAATTAATATTTACTTTCAATTTTGGAGTTAAAGTCTGATCAGGAGTTGTCTTATGAGTCATTTCGGATTTGGAGTTGAACTATGAGTTAGCTCTTGAGTTGTCTTTAGGGATTGCATGAATTTGGGAATTGAATTCCTATTAGGAAAATTATTGCATTCATTTGGAGAGGAGACAGGTTTTGGAGAAGATTTTTGGGGGAGAGCTTTTGTGCTTGGAATTTTGGAGAAATTTGTTGATTGTTGTGGTTGCTTGTTGATTTGGTTTGATTGTGCATTAGGATCTGGTTCCTATATTCAACATAGTTTTCAGATCTGCAGGCAAGGTTGGTTTTGGAGGAAATCTTATTTTCAGATCTACAATAGAGGTTTCATTACAGTTCTAGTATTGGATCTAAGGTAGGATCTGAAATTCTTGTTGAGTGTCTTCTGTTACTTTATTTGGTAAAATTCTGTATTTGATTAGTTATGGTTTATCTCTTTCAATCTGTATGATTTATTTGATTTTGGGTATTAGAGAAACCCTAGATCTATTGGTTTATGTTTTTATGATTACTTGGCATTGTACCGTTATGCTGGTAAAATTTTATTAAAAGTTTGTCTATAGTTTGCTTGTAAAATGAAAAATTTACTTTGGACTATAGATAGACTATAGTGTTGAAAGAAAATTAATCCCCTATGAAAGGAAAATCAAATTGTATTAAAAACCCAATTTGGGTAGAAAATCCAATTCTGGTAAAAAATTATTCTCTGTGTAAAAAAAATTACACCAGTCAAAACAAGTCAAGGCATAACTTTAATATTATGTTTTGATTAAACTATTTCCTTTGTTTTAAAATATAGTATTGTAATTCCCTACAAAATTAAAATATTCTGTGTGATGTTTTAAAAATTATATTTTTTGTGCTTTGTGTGTTTGTGTTCACATTCTGGAAAAATGTGTTGTCACAGAATTTTATATATATATATATATATATATATATAATTTGGAATTTTGAGGTTTCTAAATTTTAAGGAAATATATTTTTAATAAAAAAATTAATTAAAAGCTTAAAGCTATATGTTAGTTGGGATTTGTTTTATTTAAAAAAAAAATATTTATAAATTTTTGAAAAAGGTTTGTGGTGGGGGCACCAAATCCCTCCACCACTCCCCAAGGCACGGTACCCCCTTGCAGGGCCGTGCGCATGGGGCAGGGCATGGTACCCTGTGCAGTACTTGCTCTGCCCAGAGTACCATGCGCAGAGCAATACGTGCCTTTATGCCTTTGTTCTTAAGATTTTTTATTTATGTTTTTTTTAATTAATCAAGTTTAATATATATTATGATATTAATAAAGGTAGTTAATAAAGTGATTCATCTTTTCACTTTTTGAATTATGGTGTATAGTTATTATTTTAATTTGTTTTATTTATTTATTTGTTTTTTTATTTTTTTAGTTAATTTAGTTAATTTGTTTATTAATTATTGTTAATTAAATTTATGTATTAGTTTTATTAAATTAATATATTTGTATATTAATGTTTTTAGTTTTCTTGTGATAGGTGTTTGTTTGGATTATATTATTTTAGTATATACTTTTGTATTGAATATTGTTTTGTGTATTGAGGGTTAGTATGTTAATATCTATTAAATTTTTTTTAATAGTATATTAAATTAGATAATTTGTTATTCTTGATTTAAATAGATTTTAATTAAACTATAACATTTTTGTTTTACAATAAATGTTATTTGTATGTGTACTTAATTTGTGTATTTGCCAAATCTAATTTATAGGCTGAATTATATTCCTATGGGCAACATGTATTTTGACAGGAGTTAAGTTTCTACTGAAATTGGGAGTTTTTGTTCAGTTGAACCTATAGGATGAATGTAGGGAATGTGCTTTCATTATGTCATTGTAATAATGTTTATGATTAGTTTATCTCAGTGGACTTACGTTATTCTATACTTCAATTCAATTATGTTCATTATGGAAAATTAAAGTGCTTAGAAAATTAGATCTCAGTTTTCTATGATGCATTGTGTCTTCTTTTTACCTGGAGTGTTTTCTTTTGCTTAATCTATTTTGGGGCACTAGAAGACCTAGGAGGATACAGAGGTTGGGGTATGTGTCAGATGTTTTATCTCAGCTATATTTTGATGTGTGTGTATTTAATCTGATTATCACTCCTGTTTGACCATTAGGCTCATGATGTATTGTACTTTGTTTGTGATATCTCCGTAACCATATCTAGTTCGTTTGTGTGAAAATGGATATGAGGTTACGTAGTTGTATACCTGATTAGATCTAGGAGAGATTTGTGAGCCTAGGGTAGTTTACCTAGATATGTAGTAGGAGGTGGCTTGCAATAAGCATCGGGGCCCACAAGTGGCTGCTAGGATCACTTATTGTTAAATATCTTAATCAAGTGATAACTAAATATAACATTGAGAGTTTTATTAAAATGAACCTAATAAGGTATGGTCCTCACCCAGGCGTTAGTGCTAGTATAGACTAAGATGGTGTTGAGAAGATGACTAGCCCCCTTTTAAGGGATGAATTGGCATAGTTGATGACTTTGTCAGTATGAGAGGTCATTGATACCGTGTATGGTCACTTGAGTGCCGGGATCCTGCAAGATTACCAAGATGAGACTCAAGGGTTAGACATACATGATGACACCTTCCTATGCATAGTCTAGTTATCCTACATGTGTCGGTTGCCTATGGAATAGTGAGTCTTTCATGACATTATTATTTATCACCTTGAGTTAGAGAGCTTTCAGGAATCCTTTCCTTAGCTTGATCTGTTTGATGTTGGTTATCCGAGTGGGATCTGTTGTTATCTCCTCAGCACGGTGGGAGTGGACCTTTTTGGTTCATGAGGTTGGGTGGTAGTGGTTCTTTTACCATTTGAGATTCTCACGTTCATGTACTAGTGCTGGATGATCCCTGTAGCAGTTGTTCCTTCTTGATCTTCATTGATGGAGTTGTGTTCTCCTTTCTCTTCTTCTTATGATCATGTATCTTTGTATCAGTTATTCAGAGATATCATGTTGTACTTCCTTTTAGCTTTTGTTTTACATACCCTGTGACATGTGCAGTGGATGCAGAATTATTATGGTCACCTTATGGTACCAAATTGTATTTGAGCTTTCATGCATATGATGTTGTATTTATCATTCAGTTTTAATCGTGGGATTCATAGTTATATCTTATCTTCATTAATTAATTAACTCTTTCGTAATCTACGTCAAGGAACCCTTGAGAGTTGTAACCTTTGTAAGTTATTTATTGCTATGCTTTGTTTCCACATTGTGAAACTTGATGTTGTTGATTGTTAACTCTAAAAAATAAAAATTCTGCAAACTTAGATGCATGTTTAGGTTTAGTTCTCCTAGGTTCCCTGGCGGGGCATTATAGTACATTAAACAATAAAGGTCCATCCATTAATATAAATCCCCTTTGATTGAATATTTGGCCTTTATAGTCCCTTCATTTAATAATTAAATAAAATAATAATAAAAAATAAATATTTAATTTAATTGTATAAATTTGTAGCCTTGTATATTATAAATTAGTGTATGCAATTCCACGCTTGTTTAGCACTCACCTTAGTGGGCCTCATTTTAGCATGCATTTTATGATTTCATTTGGCACTTAATGAACACCTAATTTAAAATATGAGTCCTCTCTTAATTCAATTTCATCAAAAATCTATGTGAGCCCTTAATTCTAGGTGTGCCCTTTAATTATTTCATCTATTTGATCATTTCTTGAATACATAGGCCCTATGTTACCATGTGTGGACCTTTACATTTCATCTCAATACCATAATTAAATTTCCCTTGGTATCTTACATCCCCTCTATAATAGGGACTCATGGTCCAAATTTTGAGGCCTTTTGGTGGGAACAAGTTGATCTAGTTGACTTATTCCTTGAGTTTTGCTTTAAAATTTAAACCATGTAATGGTCTTTTGGGAGGAAGAATCTCAAAATCTCATTGAATTCCTTTGAGTTTATCATCTGACAAGGTATAAAATCAAGCATCTTACTTAATTTTGGGAGATTAAAGAAATTGCAAGGTGGCTCCACAATTTGAAAGCATTCCCTAAAGTGAAGATCTTCAAATCAACGCAAAGTCAACAAGCATCAAGATTCAAAATCTATTTTTCTACATACAACATTCAACAATTACATCATTAACATCTTCAAAGAATTATGAAGATGAATAGGATATCACTAACTAATGATTGTCTTGTACTCCTCCCTTGAGGTTGGGTATGGTTTCTTATTATCCTTAGATCTATACATCTAATCTTCAGACTTGGACTCAATGCATCTAGCCACACCCATAGTATATCTTTGTTTTGTAGGTACATACATAGTCTGGATCTATTTATGAAAAAATAAATTAGCTCCTTGCCCTAAGACAATTCCAAATCTGGTGAATTTATCCTCTGTTATAGGGACTAAGTCGAAGGGTAGACATAATCATGGGAACAAGTCGACTAGATTGACTTAGTCACCCACAAAGCAGCTCAAACTCTGTTGAGACTTAGTTTCAAATAGTGGGAACCTATATTCATAATCATATTGACCTGCATAGTCACACAAACTTGATGACTATGTCAACATATTCTGAGAAGAAACAACTAAGATCTGAATTACAGGTGCACACATTTTTCTCAATTTGTTTTTGTGCTTAGTTTCTAATTTTAGAAAGTTTATTTCTATCATTTTTACCTATTAGTATTAAAGCCCTAACTTGTCCTTCTTTTAATTCTATGTAAAAAATAAATAGAAGCTCCAAGATCATATAGACTATATTGACTCTCTTTCACCAATGGTTGGTCAATCATGTTGACCTCTTAGTGGCTTCATATTATGATTTGAGAGAAAAAGAGGGTTCTCAACCTAGTTTGACATATCTCATTTTATTTCATCACATTTTGGTGAACCTACACTCTTTTGCATGTTAATTTTATACTAGACTAGTTAGATCTTGCATGTGTGTCTATATAAACAAAAAATATATATTTACTTTCATTAGTTTACATTTTATTTGTTTACTTTTTCATATTCATCTTACAACAATAAAAGAACAAAAAAATATCCTTTTGTGCATTTATTAGATTACTTGATTGTTGAGATCAAATATGTTTTATTAGCGTACTTAATTGCATTTATATTCTTTAGATTATAATGTCTAATTTCTCTTTTCTAGACTTTAATGCCTTTGATGAGTCTTTTATCAGTGATGAATTTGATATGTTAGGTGAAGCCCTTAATGACTTTATCTCTATTCAATCTTTGTCTAAAACTCCTAAAACATCCTTTTTCCATAGATCAATTAGTATGATACATATGAATGACTATATTAATAATGTTGAGAAACCTAAAGTTAGTTTTCTCCTCTATCAAGGCATTCCACAAATAATCTATAAACTTGTGATTGTTGTTAATGGTTGTGGTGAAATTAATTCCTTTCAAACTCCTAACAAACCATTTATAACTATTAAAGGAAAAACCAAAATTCCTTTGTTTTTTGTAAAAAAAATCACTTAAAGTTACAAAGTAGTTTCTCATACATATAACAAAAGGAATAATCAACACCCTACCAATCTAGGTGTTTCCAATCCCCTTTCTGGTTCTCAACTAGTGCTTCCTCTTGCACCCTTTCTTCCTCAAAATATTGGAAAGGAATATGATTTAATGGAGAAACTCCATGCTACCCCTACCAATATATCTCTTTGGTATCTCATTTAGACTTCATCCACATATTGTGAAGCATTACAACAAGCCTTGATAAATATGAATGTCTCACCTCCAATGAAATCTAATTATATAACTTTCTTATTTAAATATATGCATTTAACCAACACTCAAGATAAGATTGTGTTCTCTTAAATTAGTTACCTTTTGTGAAAATCCAAAATCAATATGATCCTTTTATATTTTTTTTATTATTAATGACAATTCTATTTGAAGAAATTTAATTGATAATAGATTTGCTCTTAATATTTTTAGCATTGATTTATTGCATAAAATTAAGGTGGATACCTCATTAATTCAACTTATTATTTGTGTCTTTGACAATGTTTCTAAATAAACCTTAGTTATTATAATCTTACTAGTTAAGGTACATCCTATTATTTTACCCATACCTATTCATGTCATGCCTAATACTCTCACCTACAATCTTCTCTTGGGAAGGCCATGGTTGTATGCCATGCAAACTGTCCCTTAGCTCTTCATCATAAGATTAAAATAATTTACAACAATTTCATGTGCACCATTGAAGCTAATGATAAATTACAAATTTGATTACAAACTAGATCTAATTCTCAATTTATTCCTATGCTAGTTCAACAAGAGAAATCTTCTCCTTGCAAAGATACTCCTTCACTCAAAACTATCCTCTTAGAAGATGATTAGGGATCCTTGGATCTTACACCCTCCTTTGTAGGAGAATATAAATTTCCTTCAATAGAACCCAAGATAGCAAAATACAAATATGTACTAATTTCCTTCAATAGAACTCAATAATAACATTGTTGTTATTTTTGAGCCAGATAGTAAAATACAAATGCATACTAATTTCCAAGATCTAAACAAAGTTACCTTAAAGGATGATTTTCCCCTTCCAAACATTGACATGATAGTGTTGGAAAGTTCTAGGTTGGGTACTGAGAGGGGGGGGGGGGGGGGGTGAATTAGTACCATAGAGATTTCACACTTATTCAACTTTTTGAACATAAATTGATAGCCATTAAATTACTTATACTGATAATTGATTTATCTTTTACCGATAGCTATATTTGTGTTTAACCAATAACTGATTACATGCAAATTAAACATAAAACACATAAACATTCAAACACTTAACACAATATTTTGGTGTCACAAAAAATATTTGGTCAGAGGGAAAAACTACGGTGGGGATGATACCCACAACTCATCACCGCAGTAATAAGGTTTTCGGTTAAGAGCTTACATAAATGTCATCTTTTGAATGACTTCACCCTATTAGGACTGTCTAATACCATGTTCGGTGTATTGAAAGTCATGTTAAAGACTACTCTATTAAGATATTTTATCCCACTTATAAAGTTTTCACTCTGTTAAAGGATTTACAATAAGTTCCTAAATAGAACTTCTAAGTTCAGTTAGAGACTACTTGATTAAGGGATTTACAATCTTGCTACTAAACTGTTAGGAATAAATCAACAATAAATTTGACTTGTAGATGCTTTCTCCAAAAGATTTTTAGATCTCATTTTTCTCTTCTTCTATTTTGATCTTTGATCCCTTCGACCTTTTCTGATAACACAACTCTTCACTTCTATTTGCATCCATTGATCTTTACAATAGATCTCCTCTTATAGTTGTTTGTCTTGATTAGGGTTTCTCAATCTTCCATAAACCATTCTTCTAATTTGATGTCATCCTCATTTGTAATCTTTTATTTCCTTTTACCACTAACACTTTTTGATAAGATTTTTTGATAACTCTTCCTTTATGTTGATAATATTTTCCATTTCTGATAATACTTCCTGATAGTGTCTATGCCGATATGTCTTTCCTTTCTTCATCTCTATATTTAATGTTATTTTCCAGCAATGACAATCTGATCAAAATAATCATTGATTGCCTATTAATTATCTATAGAGGATTTTGTCAAGTAACAATCTACCCCTTTGGCATTGATGGAAAACCCCTTTTTCTTTATGGAAAAACCTTTCTTCTTACCTTTGTACTTTCTACAAAATCTTTCTATTACTTCTCCATTCTGTATTCTATTTTCTATCTATACTATTTCTCCCCCTTTGATTGTACTTCTCTCCTTTGCAATACTTCTCACCTTATAGTACTTCTCCCCTATACAATACTTCTCCCCCTTTGACAGTAATGCCAAAGGTGTTTACAAAGTTGTGTCCTTTGGGTGTCAATTTGTTTCTGCCCCTGGTAGAATAGTTGTATGATTTTTCCTGATATCCATCAACATTGTGTTCCATTGCTTCTTCAGATTATCTATAGCAGTGATATGTCCTTTGACTCTTATTATTTTGTCAGTAATTTCTTCATCATCATTCTTTTTTGGTGTACCCAACATATCACTTGCAACTTGAATAAGTTTTTGCATTAAGTCCATATGTATAGTGATTATGCGTGATTCTTCAATTATTGTATTTCCTTTCTCAAATAGTTTCTTGGAAATTTATGTTGCTTCATTTAATGATTCTTTTAGATTTTCAAGTCTCTCCAATAGTATCCTTGTTATTTCTACTAGCTTGTCTTCTTGTCTATTTGTCTATGAATTCTATTGTATCTTTTCTTGTAGTTCTTCCTTCACTTTGTGATTATTTTCTATTATATCCACATATGCTTTCAATTGTTTTCATACTTGATTCTTCTTCATCCACTATAATATCTGAGAGTAAGCTTGAAAATGTTTGAACTATCTTTTTCATGATCCTTTTCCTTTGGTTTTCCTTCATCTTTCTTTATGAGACCGTTCTCTCTTTGAGTTTCTCTTCCTCATAATGTATCTTCATAGGATCTCTCTTCAAAATTTCAAACTCAGCTCTCTCATCAAGGTCTTCTTCTTCTTCATTAGATTCTAAATCTCTTTTCCACTTTTGTTGTGTTGTTGTTATCATTATCATATTTTGTAGTGTTCTTGCAACTTGTACTTCCTCAAATTTTGTTGTTTGTTTCTTGTCCTTTTTCTAAATTCATTAGCTATTTCTCAATTATTTTTGCTTCTAGCATTTTACCGATAGCAGGTGTCATATCAGTAGCATGTGTTACCTGTTTTGTTCTTGTGTCTGTAACTGCAACTTCAATTTATGGTGTTTATCTATCCTCAAACTGTTCACTTTCCTCATCACTCATGTCATCATTAGATTCATCTTGTATTTCTATAGGTTCACTCACTTGTCCTCCATCAAACCTTATCAAGTTTTCCTCGCTTGTTGAATCTATATATTCTTTTCATTTTCATACATTTTATTGATTTCTAATTCTTTCTCTTCTAGTATCTCTGCATTAAATATTATTTTCCATATTTTCAATCCTTCTACTTCTTCCTATAATCCTACCAACATTCTTATTGTTTTGTTCCTTTTAGAAATTCTATTTTCATTTTTCTTCATCAATTGATCAATTTCTTTAACATTTGATTCTGGCTTTGTAAGTATTAGGGTTGTTTCTCTTCTTTGTCTCTCCTATTAAGCAACTTCATTCCATATTATGTTGATTTTTTCAAGTAATTCCTCAAGAATAATCCTCGTTTCTTGATTTTTCTTAAATTTACCATCAGTTGATTCCACATCATCTATGCTAAATCATACCTATTTCCTTCAGGAACAATCTCATATGCAACTTATAGTGCTCCTCCCAATACATTGTCTAACTGATTTTCTTGATAGATCTTGTAGCCAATAATCGTTGATGCAAATCTCATTTCCTTATCCAAAATGTTTCTCACAACAAAAATTTTATGATCTTGCTTATACCTGACTAAACCTTCAATTTGTGTTTTAGGATCTAACTCTTTTACACATTTTCTTCCATTAGCCAATAATCCTATGACTGTACTAATGTTTTCCTTTGTGATTTCAATTTGTCTATCTCATTCCATCCAGATATCGTCTCCATGTATTCAACTCAATACACACTTGATCCATTCAGCTTCAAAATTCTTTGGTATGTGCAAGATTGTGTTAATCCTTTTATTTTTAGTTGCCCATATTATTCATTCAACATTCCTTCTTTGTATAGTTCCTGGTAAGCTATCCTTATAACTTCATCACCAATTTTAGTCTGTTTGTATTGAATAAATGATCTTACATCTTTTGTTAACATGGATTTGCATGGTATTTGGGACAATGCTCTAGCTCTTCTTGCATCCATGATTTTCAGAGTACTCAACTGATATTCTAGTTCATCTTTTTCTGAACTATTAACTAATACCACTCTGTCTTTCATTGTGATTTTTGTATGTTCCTTTTCTAGAGTTTTCAGTTCAATCAATCCATCTAAATCCTTTCTATAGAATGAATTGGCGAAATGCACATCAATATTTCCGTAGGCTTTGTTCTTCACAATAACTTTTCAAAATGTGACTATTTCATGATAAGTGGCGTTATATATAATGACAAAGTGTCCAACAACTATTGTACTAAAATATTTATTGTAGGATGACAGTATCTTTTATACTGATAACGATCTTAGTTCATTGATAATAAACTTGTACATAATAATTTTCATTAAATTTTCTACTTTTCTAATTGTCATTGCATCTATTTTATGGTCTTGGATATTTCAGCTCAAAATTTGATTTAAAGGACTTCTCAAATATTTCAATAAAAATTTGTGTCCCTAAGCATTTACTTAATTTCTTAGTTGGTAGATGAATTCCCTACATCATCCGACATAGGGTCTTCCATTGATTATGCACCATCTTCCTTCTTTCTCTAGATCTTCTTCATTTCCTCTCTAAATTGATCTTTATTTATAATTATTTTTCATTTGGTGTCGATGGTAGTGTACTGCTATCTCTAATAGTAGGTGGGATGAACAAACTTTGAGAAAATATAACATGGTAGTGCAAATGGTCTCCATGGTTTGGTTCTTGCTTCATTACTTTCTTTTCTACATTTGTATGTTAGATGTCTAGGTTTTCTACTGTTAAAACATATAATGGAATTGTTTATTCCTCTTCTCCAATAATAAACTGATTTCCTTATTGTCGGTACCTTAGTTATGCATTCTTCGGCTTTCTATCCATAATGATTATATTTGCAGAAATATCCATAGAGGTTTTTCTCATATGGTCTACTAATAGTTTTCAATCTACACTCAATAAATTTACGACCAAACGTGTTCCAATTATAGAAGTAACCATTGAAGTATGTTATTTTAGGAATGTTCACTTGTTTACTTCTACACACATTTGTAGTGTGACCACATTTTCCACAATTGTAGCAGGTAGGCTTGTAGGGTTTCTTACCTTGTGTATCACTGAATTCTTCTGAAGTTCGTTGTCCAGATTGTGATGATTCTTAGATCTACATTTTGTTTTTATCGATATACCCTAGTCAGGTACTGTCACCTAGTTTTCTTTAATTTTTTAGTCATTCATCAGTTTCCTACATGCTTTGTTCAAACTTTGTGAGTCTAGCATTGACTTCTTTTTCAACGTTTAGGTTATTCTTCAGATCTTCATTTTATTGTTTCATTTTTTTATTTTCTTCTTTCAATTGTTGAATCTTGTCACTGACACCTTTTATCATATCTTTTCTTTCTCAAACTTCTTCTATTTTCACTTATAGGAGTAAGTCTTTGTCTCTGATTGCTTCTTTGGCATTTCTCCTTTCAGTTTCAAGAGTTTCTTTGGCACTTTCAGAAATCCTTATTCTTTCCAGTACTTATGTCGTTCTCAAGGATTGATTTTCATGTTCCTTTTTCTTTTGAATGATTTATTCAAGTAATTCATTATTTTTTTCAATAGGTGTTATATAGCTATATCAACTTGCTCAGAATTGATATTGTCTTATGATACTCTATAAAGGTCATCAAGGCTCATTTATAGTCTTTCTGTCAGTTCCTTTCTTTTTGCAAATATGTTCTTAGATTACTCTTTATATCTTGGATCTGTTCATTAGCACCTTCTAGGGATCCTCCAATTCTCTCAAATACCTGTAACTTCCCATCATTCTAGATCTACTCTTAAGCTGCTAAACTTTCCTCTAGAGAACCAATGCTCTAATACCAGTTATTGGAAAGTTCTAGGTTGGTTACTAAGAGGGGGGTGAATCAGTACCATAGATATTTTACACATATTCAACTTTTTAAACATAAACTAATAGCCAAATAAATTACTTATGTCGATAACTACTTTATCTTATACCGATAGCTAAGTAATGTTTAACCGATAAGTGATTACATGCAAATTAAACATAAAACACAAAAACATTCAAACACTTAACACAATATTTTGGTATTGCAGAAAAAACTTAGTTAGAGGGAAAAGTTGCAGTGGGGATGATACCCACAACTCATGACTGCAGTAATAAGGTTCCCAGTTAAGAGCTTACATAAATGTCATCTTCTGAATGAATTCACCATGTTAGGAGTGTTTAATACCCTATTAGGATTATTTAAAGTCATGTTAAAGACTACTTTATTAAGAGATTTTATGTCACTTATACAGTGTTCACCCTATTAAAGAATTTACAATAAGTTCCTAAATATAACTTCTAAGTTCGGTTAGAGACTACCCAATTAAGGGATTTTACAATCTTGCTACTAAACTGTTAGGAATAAATTAACAAGAAATTTGAACTAAAGATGCTTTCTCCAAAAGATTGTCAGATCTTGTTTCGCTTTACTTTTGTTCTGATCTTCTTTCTGATCTCTAATCCCTTTGACCTTTTTTGATAACACAAATCTTCACTTCTATCTGCGTCCTCTGATCTATATCCTTGTCTACATTTATATTCGTCCATCGGTATATTTTGGTCTTTACATTAGATCTCCTCTTATATTTGTTTTCCTTGATTAGGTTTTCTCAATCTTCCATAAACTATTTTTCTAATTTTATGTCATCCTCATTTGTAATTATTTATTTATTTCACCGCTAACTCTTCCTTTATGTCGATAACGCTTTCTATTTTTTATAACACTTCCTGATAGTGTCTATGTCAATATGTCTTTCCTTTCTTCATCTCTATACTTAATGTTATTTTCCAGCAATGACAATCTGATCAAAATCATCATTGATTTCCTGTTAATTGTCTATAGATGATTTTTTTGAGTAATAGATAGTTGATTCTAGAGATGGCCATGTGCTACTATACTTCACGGATGGATTTTCTGGATATAATTAAATCTTTATTTATTCTCAACATCAGTATAATATTTCTTTCATAACACCTTGGGTGACATTTTACTAGGTTGTCATGCCTTTTGGATTTAAGAACATCGGCACAACTTATCAACGTACTAGGAACCTTATCTTTCATGATTATTTACAAAAAATCTTAGAGGCAGTAGATGACATCTTGGCTAATTTTTTTTCCTACCAAGATCATGTTAAGGCCCTCTAAAAAATATTTGAATAAATTCGTAAGTACGCCATGTGCTTGAATTTGTGAAAGTGAATTTTTGGTATGGATAATGGGAAATTTTTAGGATTCATAATTTCCAATAAGGGTATTGAGGTGGATACAAACAATAATAAGTGCCCCCCCATGATATTTCCCAACTTTGAGTTTTACAAGTAAAAATTCAAGCTACTTGTCAGTTTGTTTCACACCTTGTGGATAGAACAATCCATTTCTTCTCATTAAAAAATAAATATATCATTTTTCAATGGAATGGTGAGTGTTAGAAAGTCTTTGAAAATATTAAAAAATACCTTGTTAATCACCCTATCTTACAACTTGCTATTCCTAATCAACCATTCCTTCTTTATTCTTCTACTTTTTCCCATGCTCTTGCAACTCTATTGGTCCAAAATCATAATAATGGAAAGGAATGTCCAATGTATTACATAAGTTTTACTTTGCTTGATTGTGAGGCTAGATATACCCTAATTTTAAAAAAAATGTATTTCTCTTGTTTTTGCAACTCAAAATTTAAGACATCATCTTCTCAATGTTGAATCTCATGTCATCATTAAACTTGATCCTTTAAAGCATCTATTCTCTAAAAATGTTCTTTTAGGATTGCACAATGGGTTATTATGTTAAGTAATTTTGATCTCAAATTTATTTCTCAAAAATAAATCAAATGACAAGCCTTAACCAACCATTTTGTTAAGGCTCCTTTTTCAGACACTTTTGTTACATCAACTTCTTTTCCTAATGAATTTTGTGTAATTCCCCACAAGCAATGCTCAAAATATAAGGGTAATGCATTCACATTTTTTTGAAACATTAACATAACCATCATGAACATAAGTGTATCATTAATAACATTTCATAACAAAATAAGAAAATGTACAACAATCATTAAATAATCATGCACAAGTGGATGTCTTACAAGAACTTCTAAGGGTTCCATGACAACCCTATACACATACATATAATATACATACACATTCTTCACGACACCATACAAAGGCTTGGACTATTTCCTACAAACCTCATAAGGTGAGGCAAAACATTCATCCATGGTCGACAATTAAGGAGACTAAGTCAATGCTTAACACAATCTTCAATAGGTTTATTTTAAAATCCAAATGAAATACGAGTTAAACTATATCAAAACATGACTCAAAATTAAAGTAAATATATGAAATTTCTCACAAAACCAAAAGGAAATAAAATCTAACATTTTTTGTGCACATACCATGAGGAACACCAAATAGTCACATGTGTGTAGATATAGTGAAATATATATGTAGAAATGGATTATGTGTGGAAAAGAAGTGAACAAATGTGTATAATTAAGGGACATATGTGAAGGGGTGGAAAGTATATGCACAAGTTTTCCTAGTTTGAGGGAAATCACATGATTTCTAATGCCAAATCCAACACATGACCTAATAAAGAGAAAATCCATACTAGGGAGTACCAAATACATGAAATTGACACCAAATTCACTTGATATAATCACTATAAACATAATGGAACTAATCCACTGAGCATAGAAATATAATGTAAAATCACTAAAATGAAAGTACAAGGGATACATATAAGTACATCATGCTCGATGCTATTCCATTAGAAGTAGTCCACCACCTATATGTTGGTCCCTAATAGCGACATGGTGTTGATAATATGGTAGTAAACAACTAAGAGGGGGGGTGAATTATTTGTTACCAATACTTTAAAATTCAAACCCTTAACCTTATGTATCCTTAAATCTGATCTAAATTAATAGAATGTAAAAATGCATGCATAAAAAATTTAGAAACACATCCACACAAGTTGACACAATATTTTTATCATGGAAACCCTGCTAAGGGAAAAACCACCTTGGGGTTGATTACCCACAATAATTAAATACCTTGTTAGAAGTACAAACTTATTACAATATATGGATAATACACATGCATTCAATCTCACTTCTTAGAGATGATTTCTCAATTAAAAAACCTCAGTCTCCAACCCCGAGGAAGACTCATTGCCTTACAACCTAATCAATACAATGATCTGAAACCTTTTTGTGAACTGTGAAAATGACATCTACCTCATGTTTGATACAACTCCAATGTAGCATAATGAAAACCCCTATTCAACCTTTTTTTAAACCTATTTTGGTCATCTCTCAATCAAACTCTTCCTCTGCTAGCACCTTCTAGCATCCACACCCATGATCTACAAGTGTATTTTCCCTAATTCATCTTGTTACATCAAGAATTAGGTCTACAAACCTTGACTCATATTCCTTTCAAATCCACATGCCAAGTCTCATGATCAAATTCATCCATGACCATAAAATCCAAATAATAACACTTAGAAATCACCTAGAGATCATAAATCTCTCAAATTTCATGGTTTATCACTTGCATGACATGATTTATCAACCAAGTCGACCAAGAACATGAATAATAATAAAAATATTATTGTTGACCAAAAATTCCAACAATCAGATCCTTTGGATATATTAATATCACTTACTCATTAAGAACATACTTCAATAGCATCCTATAGCATCATTAAAAATACTCATCTATAAAAATCTATCGCAACCACTGGATTTGCCAACCCTTTTTCACCTGTTCCTCGAGAACACTCATTCCATCCTTTGAGACAATAAAATTTTGACATGAATACATCTAAAGTATTAATGATTTGAGTTTATTACACTGGAGTATGTCCTAAAAACACTCCTACATGCACTCCAATAGATTCAATCTTGATTCAGCACACTGGACCCTTTTCTTCCTTCTTGTCAACACTTTTTGTCACTTAGTTTGCTAGTCACCAATTCTAACCTTGAAACACACTCAATTATTCATGGCATCCTCTGAAACTTGGAGTGAAATAAGTGTTAACCTTCATCAACTAAATTCCACATGCACAACTTTTTATCTTAAATATCTAGACCTCATTAGACCTTTGAACATCCTATTCTCCTGGCTATCCTTCAATAGTTTAGTTAGCATTCAATAAGTAGATATTCTATTCAATTCTTATGAACCTTTTGACATGTTGAAATCCCTTTGATTCCTCTGATATGTTGACATCAATTATAATACATCCAACATTCTAATCTCCTACAATCTTTCCCTTTGGCATTGATGGAAAAATGTGATGGAAAAAAAATAAAACATAATAATGTAATCACAAACCAATAGTCTCTCCCTTAGACCAACTAATCATATTATCTGCTAGAGTCCCTCTAACTCAACCTATTCACAAGTCATCTTCCTTTGGTTTCAATTTGATTACATACTCTTCTCTCCACTAGCTTCTCCCTCTAGGATGTATTCCACTCAAATTTCTCTTTCTTATGTGCAAGTATATGAACTTGCTTCATCCGATCTCTTCTTCACTAGAGTTGGACTTAGTACTCTTCTCTCATTTTTCACATATGCTTATCTTTGTTGGCATTTGATGAAGATGATGTTGTCTTTGATCATGAAAATTTATTGTTGTGTTGTCATTGCTGGAAACTTAATTCATTGGAGGCAGTAGATCAATGTTACCAATGGAGGTGAAGATCAATGTGATGAAATGTTTACGTGTTCAATCAACTAGTAGAAGACAGTGTAAAATGAATAGTCAATCAGATTTGGAATAGGAAATTGAGTTAAGGTACACAGTCATAGAGTTAAAATCTAAAAAGGTATATCTATCTGTTCCTATTATCACATTAGCTATCAAGGAGTATTTTGAAATTCATTAAAGATTGAAGTGGAATTGGTAGTTAGAATATTGAACCTATCTACACAATTGGCGAGATCAGTGTTGCAGTTAAATATTAGTGGTTGGCTGACATATTTTCAAGATTTAATGCTTTGGGCTTACTTCAAGGATGTTAAATTTTGTTTTTGGCATGCTTGCTCATATGTTTAAATTGGATTTAAGGGTTGACTTGTAAAACATTTTAGGGTTCTAGTGTCAACCTAGAACAAGTATATAAATGGTTGTTGTGATGATTTTATATGATGTTGCGATGGTATTTCACAATTTTTAGAGATAGTATAGAGGTAGAAAAGTGCTTTGAGAGACATAGTTGATCTGGAATTCATTGGATATATCATGCATTAAGTGAAAATATCATAGTATTCTTTACTTGTTGATTCTAACAAATTAGCAAGATAAATCCTTTAATAGGGTCACTCCTAATAAGGTAAGAAGGATCTTTAACAGGATCTAAAGGATAAATCCTTTAACAAGGTGACTCGTTGGCTTGATTTTGAAATCTCCTAACAAAGTAGACTTTAACAGGTCTTCAAAGATCTTAGCTAGGCTGCAAATACTCTTAACCTAGTATAACCCCAAAAGGGTTGTTGTAATTGGTTCTAACAAGCCTTATTTCCAAGTGCACTAGTAAAATCTTGTGGGCATCATCCCCACCCATGGTTTTCACCCTCTAACAAGGGTTTCCATGAAAAATCTTGGTGTCAAGTGTTCTATTGTGTGAATTTTTCATGTGTTGTTTTGTTACTTGATATTTATATTTGCATGTTAGTTAATTGGAAGGATAATAAGTATTAGTTTCAAATTTGTGGTTCCCCTTATTCACCCCCCCCCCCCCGCCCCCTCCACCTCTTAGTTCCTTACAATACTAAAAATTGGTTTCAGAGCCTTGATCCCTTGAAGAATCCTAACAACTTGGGTAGATCCTTAAGGAAAATATGGAGGGTTTGAGATACATAAGAAAAATTGAAGAAGTTGAAAGGGTTATCAAAGAACTGAAAGATAAGTTGAAGCATTCTTTGACCAAGTGAAAAGAGCTTTTTGAATAAATCAAGGAGACTTAAGAATACATTGAGAAATTGTCTGAACAAAGTGGATCTAAGGAATCTAAAGAAACCCAAGAAGCCTTGTCTCAAGAGAATGAACAAAATTGCACAAGGAAAATAAGAATATCAAGAGGGAGTTTGAAGCATTAGCTATCAAGATGGGTCAAGAGGTAGAAGCAAGGAAGACTGCTAAAGATTCCATAAAAGCTAAGGATCAGACCTTGAAGGATAAGGAACGTGATATTTTTAAGTTGGAGCAAGATGTAGGTACCTTGCATGCATATCTTCATGAGACTAGAGATAACATTTATATTCATTAGGTACCAAGGATGAAATACATATTGTAACCAGTCTATCTACAACTGTTAATGTACCTATTCTTCATACTATTCCCAAGGAAGAGGTGATTAAATTGACAAATTCTAAATGGGATGGGTGTGTGATGACTCTGAATGATATCACAAATGAAGAAGTTAAATATACATTAATGGTGATTGGATACAAAGTCTATCACTCCAGTTGAGTGAATAGTATACTCAGTGGTGCCATTCATATTGCCTACATGATGATTAAGGAAAATAAGGATTATGATCTAGTTGAATCACTGAGGGAGCAAGTGATGTTGAATCTTTAAAAGATCAAGAAGTAAAAGAGGAAGAAATTTAAATATGGTCAGTTGATTGTATGTTTATTCTTATATTTTAAGAATATGTTTCATGGCATTGGTAGTATTTCTTGGTCAATTGATACACTGTCTTTTCATTCAAATAAAAAATTATATAAAGGTTTTGGGAAATGAGATTACTAGAAAAATATAGGGATATTTGAAATATTTTCATAAAAGGATGAATGAGAAAAAAAGAATACCTTCACAGATTGTAGAAAAATACAAGGATACAATATGTTTCATAGTAGATATTGATTCTTTCTTGATGAAAGAAGTGGAGCCAAGAACCTCATGGGTTATGCCAATGGGATATGAAGTAGAAGGAGAAATATTAAAATTGTATGTAGAGAATTTGCTAGCACAACTGGTACATCCTAATACTCCTATATTTGGCACATTTGAAGAAAAGTCACTAGAAGTACACAATGAATTGATGAAACTAGTCATTGAGAAGAAAGTGACAAAATAAGTGGAACAATTTATGATCCAAAAGGGTTTCACTAAAGAGAAGATTGAGAAAGATAAATCTTAACATTTTGCAGAGAAAGAAAGTACATATGAAGCAACAAAAGTTAATGAGGATGTTGAGATAATAGGTGAAACCAATTTAATCCCAACTAGTAGATAGTTAAGGAGCACAACTCAAGTCAAGAAGGATAAAACTTCTCATGTCAAGCCACAAGAAAGGAGATCAAAAATAAATTTCAAGACTACATCATTCAAAGAGGCACCAAGCACAGACAGAGTAATAGGGAAGAGAAAGAAGGAGAAAGAAAAAAGATTTGAAAAGGTTTCTAAAGAAGAAAGTGAGGAGACTGAATCGGAAAAAGAAAAAAAAAGAGCTCAAACCTAAAGGTAAAAAGTCTAAGGTGGCAGGTCCCCCTACTACAAAATCTGTAAGTCATGATTCCAGTCAATTTATTTATGTTAGAGACATAATACAATAAGTGAAGAAATGGGGAATTCTGAAAAGAGTTAAGTTGTATTATGAAAAGTTTAGTGAAAAGGATCAAAAGAAAATTGAGGAAGCAATAATCCTTAGTATGAATAGTTTGATTCTAGTGCTACTGTAGTTACAAGATTTGTTGCATAATTCCTTATATGAAAAACTAGATGCAAGATGGAAGGAAGCACTTAATCAAGACAAGGAGATAATTCAATATGTGGTATTACATCTCCTTCCATAACTTAGCAAGTAATAAGTACAAAATAAATGCAATGAAGTGAGACCCCTATTCAAAACAAAGACTAGAGTAAGCAGACTACTAATAGGTTAGTCTAAACAAGTACAAGATGAGACTAAGAGCATTCTCAAAGAAAATTTAGATCTTAATGGTGGAATTAAAGAGGATGAACATGTTGAGGAAGAAGTGATACTTCAATCGGATGAAGAGAAATCAGTATTCACCCAAATAGCCAAAGGATTGAAAAATGATGGTGTTGATATAACACTTGATAAAAATATTTTGTATGATACACATGTTAATGTGGACAACTAAAGTGATATCTTAGTACAAGGACCACAAGAGGAACAAATTGATATATTTGAACAACAAAATCCTCAAGAAGAACAAATGGATACGTAAATTGGTCAAGGCATGACTGATGACAATCGAGAAGAGATACTTACTGATCATATATAGGAATAAGTACATGTTGAAAGTGAACAAATTCCAAAAATATCTAGAAGAACAGAGACCATCTATAGAGGTCAAGCCTGATGTAAAAGAAAAGAAAAATGAAAATGAAAAGGGAAAGGACAAAGTGAGTGATGAAAATGGCATTCCAATTAAAGGGTAGATGAATCTTAGTAACATGAGCCTTGAGGAAATGATGAAATATGAAATGGAAATCAAGGCCAAGGCAAAGAAGGATAAGATGAAGCAAGATGCTCAAGTGATTCTCACCACTAGAGACATGCTAGCTGATTTTATAAGTGAAGTAGAATATGATGAATCAACTACACCAATTGATAAATTGGCACACTTTGTTATTGTCTTAGGTGAAGAAATGATAAAATTGAAAGATGTAATATGCAAGGTAGAAAATGAGTTTGAGAAGAAATCAACATAGAAGTTGGCACAATCTATTGTCACTGATAAGAACTCACTGACATTGGTTGTCAATCAAGTCAAGAGTGGACTGACTAAAGGAGGTAAGATCTTGAAGCCTATATCTAATTTTCCACACTTCTTAAATGATCTAGAGAAGCATAAATGTGAATCCCAATAAGAGTTGAGACTACTAGATGAAAAATTTGATCCCATTACCAAGAAATGTACTTCATTTGGTGCCTATGTTAACCCTATTCACCAAAAGTTGAAATCATATAGAGTTGAGAAAGACAAAAGGATGACTAATCTAATGGAGTTGTAGAGCTTATTGATTCCCAGGTTGGATGTTTTACAACGGAGTGTGAAGGAAGTAGAGAAGGCATTTGCACACCCTAATGTATGCATTGTTGAAAGTCTTGAGTTAGAATTTTTACTTTGTGGATATATTTTCATCATGAAAGATCTATGGAAGAATTGGGTCAATGATCTTCAGATGCTAAAGGGTACTTACAGTGATATCTTCAATAAAATGTAAATAGTTTGTGCTACTCTACCTAAATAAAATTTTCCTACTTTTGTAATTCCTTTGTCATTGTTGTCAAAGGAGGAGTAGTTTAGTAAATTTGGCAAAAAAATATATATGTAACTACATGTAATGGGTTAAGGGAGTATTATACATGTATTTAATTCCTAGGGGGGTTATTTTGCATTGTGATGTATTTTTCACTTATGAATTGGTTAGATACTTTGCAAATTTATTAATATTTCCATCAATTTCAAAGGGGGAGATTGTTGGCATTTGATGAAGATGATGTTTTCTTTCATCATGAAAATGTAATGTGGTATTTTTATTTCTTGAAAATTAATTCATTGGAGGCAACAAATCAGTGTTATCGATGTAGGTGAAGAGAAATGTGATAAAATAATTAAGTGTTTGGTTAATCAGGTAGAAGACAGTGTGAAATGAACATTCAATTGGATCTTGAATAGGAAATAAAATTAAAGTGTGCAATCATAGAGTTAAAGTCTAAAAAGGTATATCTATCTATTCCTACAATCACATCAGTTATCTTGGAGTATTTTGAAAGTTATTGAAGATTAAAGTAGAACTAGCAGTTAGAACAATGAACCAATGGACACAGTTGGTTAGATCGGTGTTGTGGTCAAATATTAGTGGTTGGATGACATTTTTTCAATATTTAATGCTTTGGGCCGACATCAAGGATGTTAGAAAAAATTGGCGCGCTCACTCATATGTTTAATTTGGATTTAAGGGCCGACTTGTAAAACATTTTAGGGTTCCAGTGCCAACCTAAATCAAGTATATAAATGGTTTTTGCAATGATGTTAGATGATTTTTCAATGGTATTTGATGATTTTTGGAGATTTTATAGAGAGAAAAAAGTTCTCTGAGCAATGTATTTGATGTGGAATTCATTGGATATGTCATGCATTGAATGAAACTATCAAAATCATTCTTTACTTTTTTATTCTAATAGATTAGAAAGTTAAATCCTTTAATAGGTTGAGAAGGATCTTTAATAGGGTCTGGAGTATAAATCCTCTTGATTTTAAAATATCCTAAAATAGTACACTTTAATAGGTATTCAAATCTCTTAATTAGGTTACAAATACTCTTAGCCAGGTATAACCCCAAAATGGTTGTTGTAATTGGTCCTAACATGCCTGATTTCCAAGCACACTAGTGAAATCTTGTGGGCATCATCCCCACATGTGGTTTTCACCCTCTAACAAGGGTTTCCAAAAAAAATCTTAGTGTCAAGTGTTCTATTATGTGAATGCTTCATGTGTTGTGTTGTTACTTGATATTTATATTTGGATTTTGGTTAATTGGAAGGATAATAGGTATTAGTTTTATATTTGTCATTGCATTGATTCATCTTGCCCCTCTCAGTGCCTTATAATACTAACACTCTCCTCCTTTGACATCAATGACAAAGGTGTACCATCTGATCTTATCTAACATGCTTTTTTATATCAATGTTAGCTTCCTTTTCCCTCACTTCCTTCGACTATCTTTTCAAGCTCTTTTACCTTATTACATACACAGTTATAAGCCATCTAATCATTGATTGCACATAAAAATCCTATCTCACTAAATTTTTTAGAATCATGAATATTTTTTTACATCTACTTCATTTCAAAAACTAATCGGACTTACCTTACCATACTTACTACTCCCCCTAATAGTAGTCTCCTTACATCAATCTAGCTTGAATGATATTTCCATAAAATCTTCTGGATTGATGCATTCCTTTGCATCTTAGTTTTGAATAGGAGGGGCAAGTCCCTTTGACTTTCCTTTGGACCTTACCAAATTATATCCCACATCTGATATTTCTTTGTTCTTCTAATTTCTTGTCCTTTTCTTGTGCATCCACTCCTTGTCCTCCTTTTCTTTTCCTTCTCTTTTCTTATCCATTTGATTATGTTTGTCTATATTTCCATTTCTTTATATGCCTCTTTCAGCTTCTTACATATCCTTATATCTGTAGTGTTTAGTAGTTTGTCTAGATCTATTATATCTGGGACATATGGAAACCTTCTTCTTATTGTTGGAATTTATCATCATAGTGTAGGGACATATACTCATCTACCTTGTGTTAGTACCTTCTATTATTTTCACACCTTTGGGTATATCAGGAACATGCTTATTTATTCTGCTTCTAAGAGAATAATCCTTACCCTTACAATTTGAGCTCTATCTCCATACTTACCACAATCATAGCAACTACTACTGAAGCTTTTTGATTTATAACTTCTTACCATATATTTATTGCTCATGTTTCCTTTTTTCTTGGACTTCATCTAACTCATTTTCTTATTTTTAACCCTATCCTTCTTTTTTCCTTTATTTTTTTGCTTGGCTTGACTCCTTTGTCCTCCAACATTGTTCTTCTTGGTCTTCTTCTTCTTCTTTTTAATTTGTTTTGGTCTTGACTGGATTTATTAAAATCTCCTTTCTTTGGTCTAGTTCCTTTAATTGTTTTGTCCTACTCTAAATTAGAAATACTTTAAGAATTAGCTAAAGTGATCTTGTGCTTATCCTATAAATCATGTGTAACCTTAAGCTCTTCTTTCATGGCTTTAATCCATTAATTATCAATGCAAGTTTTGTCCTTTCATTCCTCATATATGCACTTCTTCTTTTCCTTTTTACTCTAGTCTCTAACTTTAGGCTTGTCTTAATTTGATTTAGAGAATTCTCCCTTTTCCTTTTTGACACCATTATTTTCTCTCTCCAGTAGTGCTTCTAGTTGAGCTTCCCTAATCATAAGTTTTTCAACATGATTATTTTTTATTGTGATTTTTTCCTTGGTAGTCCTTGTCCATTCATTATCATCTTGACCAACTTTTGATATAAGATAATTTTGATCTTCTAGAATCTTTTGATGTTCTGATTTGAAATTTTCTTCATCTTACTCTTGACTTCCATTCTCCTTAAGTTTCTTGATATCATACTCCTTCTGATCTTGATCATTATGATTGACATAACTTGTATATCTCTTTTCTTTCATGGCTCTATCTATATCTACCATCACTTCCTTTAGGATTTCTAATATTTCATAAGTACTCTTAATTTGATTTTTCTTTTGTATTTTAGAAAGCTCAATTTCCTTCCCTTTGCAAGTATTAGAATGGTTATCATTGTATTGAACAAGTAAGTGACCATCAACAATATTATTTAATTTCTCATACATTGAGGTTTTTGACATCTCTTGTGACTCTTTTATTGCTCCTTCTTCTTGTTCTTCCTCAACTACATCTTCAATTATCTTTGAGGCCTTTTTCATATGATTAAGATAATGTTTTTGATTAAGGTAAAAATAGGTTTTGAATGGAACCCGAAACCATTTACATAAAAGCATAGAGGTTTAGCATTTTATTTTTTAAAAAAGAGACACCTGCTAAAAATAAAAAGGTAGGACCCGAAACAACCCTAGTAGTGACAACAAAAAACAAAAGAAACAGTTACTAGAAAAACTACCAGCAAATGCCCAGCAACCCCCCAGAACAGACTAGTTTTTTATCATTTTCTCCGCCTTCTTCTATGGGTCCTCCATCTTCTGGATAACACCTTTCAGATCCTTCATTTCCTTTGGGGTTTCTGGAACCTTCCTCTGAGTGCGACCTCTAGTTCTCATTCCCAGATCAGCATTCCCAACATCATCATCAATTGTTATGGTATTTTTTTCCAGCAGGCTCTTTTCCAGATAGTTATATAGAATTTTCAGGTTCATAACAGAAGCGCTAAGGCCCTCATTAATGTGTTTCAAGACCTCGTTTATCATGTACCCATTGTAACTAATTTTTTCTATTAAATATTTTAACTTGTTGTCCACCATCATTTTGATTTCAATAGCCATATTCTCATTCGGGTTTTTGTTTTTTACCTTATCCAAAAACTTCTTTTCCAGCTTCTCTAGCTTAGTAGTGCGGATTTTTGTAGTATCTTCCATTTCCTTAAGATGGATTTTCATTTCATGCATCTCCTGTGTGACCCACTTGTCTAGATGAATACCATGGCCTTCAACATTCTTGAACTCTTCCAGAATGGTGGCACCCATTAGGAGGCTTAAGGGATCCTCCTTATGGCTAATTATCCACATCTCATAGCTTTGCTTTCTTTTACTATTCAGATCACTAGATATAACCTAGAATATGTGTTTCATTAAAGCATAAATAATGATCCCACACTTCACCTTACATGCATCTCTCCTCAAAAATTGTTTTTTTTGTTATCATCATTAATTTAAGTGGTTTTTCCTTCCTTGTGATTAATCTTATCATAATTGATAAGAATTATAATCTTGAAGTTAAGATTTACTTCCCCTATCCACATTTTAGTGATGTCACTCTGGGTCCCTTCATTTGTCAGCCTATCCACCAGCTTATTACCTTCACAGTAAATATGGGTGACGTAACTTTCCTCAAAAGAGTGGATAATCATCTTGATTCTATCTATAATATGAGCAATAGTCCAAGAGCTCACAATTTTCCCTTTGATACAGTTTATAATGGTTAGGGAGTGACCTTCCAACCATAACTTTGAACATCCCATTTCTTTAGCCAAATTCATCACATAGAGCATCACCTCAACTTCTGCCACGTGGTTAGTTTGAATCCCCAGTGAAACCACTATAGCTCCTAAGAAAATTCCTGCACAGTCTCTTATGAGGCCTCCCCCTATAGCTCTTCCAGGGTTTCCTCTAGCAGAACCATCAAAGTTCCCTTTTGACCATCCCAGAGGAGGATCAATCCACATAATGTTGTCTCTAGGATTCAGATATGTTCTTCTCTTCAGGTTCTCCCAGGAAATGGTACAGTCCTTCTTAGAATAAGGATTCCAAGAGTTAGTGTCCTTCTTTCTAGTACTTTTGTAGTTCTCCATAAGACTTATGCACATATAGTTTTCAACCATATGGGAAGGCACAATTTTATATCTAAAATTTTTGTTGTTCCTCTCCTTCCATATCTGCCATGTAAAGTGAGGGAGAACAAATTTCCAAAGGTCCTTAGCATTTTTATCATAAAAAGGGCACTGCCATTACTGAACAAAGTCCTGGAGGTTATGAGGTTTAACACACTTCAAGTTCAAGGACATTAGGATTGAGTCCCAGACCTCACTAGCAAAGGAGAAATGGATCATTAAATGATTACAGGTTTCAGCCTCTTTACAACACAAGATGCATTTGTTCAGCATTTGGAACCCTCTTCTAATGAGGTTATCCAAAGTGAGTATTTTGTTCTAAACAAGCAACCAAAAAAACATGTTAATTGTAGGGATAAGATCTTTATTCCATACCTGAGAACAAAAAGGTTGATCATCAAGAGGGATGAGGAGAGTTGAGGCAGAGGCAACTGAGAACTTTTTAGTGTTAGCAGGGCCCCATATCAGTTCATCAGGCACATTTTCTCTGATAAACCAATTGTTAAGTTGTTTATTCACCTCTTTGAATCTGATATCCCTTGATCCCAGATCAATCCATTCTTCATTAATCCAATAGTCACTCACCTTTTCTCCTATGGTCTCTTTACAATCCTAGATCACATTATGGAACTCATTCTCTATAAGAGGCTTTTCTGATATCCATTTATCATTCTTGAATTGAATCTTCCTACCATTTCCCAGCTTCCATCTAGCTCCTTTACTCATCAGAATCTTACCCTTGTTGATACTATTCCAAACAAACGGACCCTGAGTATCATTTTGAGACTGTATGATACCTTCAAGAGAAGTGATATGATATTTACTTTTTATAATTGAATTCCATTCTTTTTCAACTTCAAAGATCCTCCAGCATTGTTTGGCTAATAAATCTTTATTAGTATTGGTTATATTTCTAATACCCAGCCCCCCAGCTTCATAGGTTTACAAACCTTCTCCCAGGCCACTAGGCTAAGCCTCTTTTTGTATTCAACTCCAGACCAAAGGAACCTTTTTGAGTTTTTTCAAAAAGGTCAACATACTTCAAAGGAATTTTGAATAGGCTTAGAGCATAGACTGGGAGATTTTGAAGAGTAGCCTTTAGTAGTTGAACTTTTCCATCTTGGCTAAGAATCACCCCTTTCCATCCAGCCAAGTTGTTATGAAATCTATCTAGTATTTCATTCTAGAAGTTGGCTTCCAGTTTTAAGCACAGTGACAAACCTAAATAAGGAGCAGGAAGCTTCCCTGTCTTGCAACTAAGAATGGAAGAGATTTTATTTATTCTATCTTTAAGAGTGTTAAAGAAATACAAGAAACTTTTCTCCTAGTTTATAAGTTGACCTATAGAATTTGAGTAAACATTGAGGGCCTTTTTTAGATTCCTCATCTTTTTGATAGGAGATTCACCCATAAGAATCATATCATCAAAAAATTGTTCATGAGAACACTTAAGCCCTGCAGAGGAAGGTTCAAGGCCATAAATATGGCCCTAAATAACCAAGTTGTTAATGAATCTCCCAAGAATTTCAACCATAATGGCAAAGAGGATAGGAGATATGGGGTCTCCTTGTCTCAAACCCCTGGACGGTTTGAAGAAGGGAGAGGAGCCCCCATTCACAATCATAGAGGAGGAAACCGTAGTAACTAGTTGCATTATTAGTTTTACCACTCCCTGATCAAAGACAAAAGCTTGAATAATTTTAGATGATTAAGATAATGTTGATACAAAGCATCCTTTACACTAATTCCTTGTCTCTTCTTGTAGAGATTTAACAAAATTTGGTTCAGTGGTTCAGTGCTACTCATTCCTGAGTTCACCAATCGGTGGAATTTAATTGTTTGATGCTGGCTAGCATGTGCAGTTAATTTTGGTCATGATATTAATGTTGGTATCACTCATTGAGAAACATGTGGACCTAAATATGGGTCATTTCTTTCTCTAATGCTAGATCTAATAGATCTTTAGAGCCGACCTATTCGATGGCCTCTTGTATAAATAAGTAGAGATGTTCTAGGATTAGAGTAGTTTTCAGGAGATAGAATCTAAAGTTTTGAATCCTCGCATGTATGAGGACTATTCTATAATTGAATTTCATTGTATTGGTTGTAACCAGGAAGGCTTTACAGCCCATAATGTATGAAGTTTGAATGATTTAATGAAAGATACATGCATTCCTTCTCTCCCTCTTTGTGTTATTACTTCTGAATTGTTAATTATAAGTAGGATTGATATTTGGAAGTTCCCTAGGCCCCTGTATTTGTCCTCCCTTGCATTACGTGGTATCATAGTGAAGGTTATATGTAGAGGTTCCTTCTTGTAATCCCTAGTTGGTGATATTGTTGTGGGGTGGCATATTTTGATTTGACTTACAATTGCAGAGGGTTTCAAGATGGTTCAAGAGAGGTGAGATGCAGACCCAAGCTTAGTTGATATGCTAAGACAAATTATTGTTAGATTAGAAGTTTTTGAGATAGTCCAACACTGAGGAAGACATCTTGAAGATGTTAGTGATGATGAAGCTGAAGAAATCTAGGAGGAAGATGCACCTGCACCTATAATGGATCAAGGAGAAGAAATATTCTTGAAGGTATTGACTAGTTTAAAATCTACACCAAAATTTAACCCTCCTAACTATAGTGGAAAAATAGATTTAGATGATTTGATAGGCTGGATAACTAAGATGGATAAATAATTTGAATAGAAGAACAAATCAGAGGAGAAGAAGGTGAAAATTGCAAGCACAAAGTTAAAAGGTCATGCATCCTTATGGTGGGAGAATTTTCAATTAGACAAAAAGAAGAAAGGTAAAGACAAAATTAAGGTATGGAATAAGATGGTGAACAAATTGAAAGAAAAAATTCTACCTTGTGACTATCAGATTAACCTAGTTAGGAGAATGCAATGTTTAAAGAAGAAGGATAGCTTGGTGCAAAATTACTTGAGGAATTTTACAGATTGGATATCAGATCTGGAGATACTAAAGATGAGGTGGAAATAATTGCAAGATACCTGAATGGGTTAAGGAATTCTATCCAAGAATCTCAGTTTGGTGAAAATGGAGAGTATTGAAGAAGCTTATCAATTTGCCCTAAAAGATGAGGAGAAATTAAATAAAAATCATTAGAAAAGAAAAAGAGGAAGAGGTAGATCCTATGGTGAAAATAGTAGTTTTGATCAGGACAAAACAAATCATGACAAAGGAAAGACTGAGTGGAAAGGTGAAAGTTCCTTTTGAGGAAGAGATAACTACTCCCTAGGTGGTTATGGTAGAGGAGTATTATGAGGAACTTGTTACAATTATAATGAAGAAGGACATAAATATTTTGAGTGTACACATGCAAGTAAGAAGGTTGGTAGTATAAAAAATGCCTTGGTACATGAAGGTGCATCAAATGAGCTTGAGAAGGAAGGAAACTTGATGGTCAGAAGAGAATTTTGGAGTGAAAGGACCAAGGAAGAGGTTTAACTAATTCACCAAGTAATTTTATGAGGTTAATGAATGAGGTTCTAAAGAAATTTTTTAGTAGATTTGTGATTGTATACCTGGATGACATTCTGATATTCAGTAAAACCAGAGAAGATCATTTTTTGCACATTAGACATGTATTTCAGAGATTGAAAGAGGACTCGTTTCTTATAAATTTGAAAAAGTGTTCATTCATGAATTAAGAGATTGTGTATTTGGGATTTGTGATTTTATCTGATGGTTTGAAGATGGAGCCCTAAAAGGTTGAAGCTATTCTTGATTGGACTACATGTAAAAATATTAGTGAAGTAAGATCATTCCATGGTTTGGAAAATTTTTACCAAAAGTTCAACTGAAATTTCAATTCAATTTTGAATTCTATGACCGAAACTATGAGAGGAGATAAAAGAGAATTGAAGTGGACACATAGAGCTGATAAGAGTTTTGAGACTTTGAGAAAGAAGGTTGTTGAATTTCCTATGTTATCTTTACTTGATTTTAATAAAGTATTCCAAGTTGAATGTGATGCAAGTGGAAGTGCAATAGGAGCTGTGTTGAGTCAAGAAGGTAAACCTGTTACTTTTTTTAGTGAGAAGTTGAATGATGCTAAAAGGAAATATTTTGTGTATGATCAAGAATTTTATGCTATTCTTCAAGCCCTATAGAAATGGAGACATTATTTGATGCCAAAGGAATTTGTATGTGTATACTAATCATAAGGCTTTATAGTATTTAGGTAGTCAGGATAAGTTGAATCAGAGACATATGAAATGGGTTGAATATTTGTAGAATTTCACATTTGTGATCAAGCATAAGAATGGAGTATCTAACTAAGTTGCTAATACATTAAGTAGAAGAAGATATTTAATGAATTGAATGAGAATTGAGGTTCTTGGTTTTGATGACATGAAGAACTTGTATGAAATTGACCCTAATTTTTATGAGAAATGGAGAGTGTGTAGAGAACCTATTTTAGATCAACCGAGTAAGTTTGAAAACTATTTCATTCAAGACAGTATTTTATTCAAAGGGATTCAGTTATGTATACCAAGAGGATTAATGAGAACTGATTTGATAAAGAAAAAACATAGTAGTGGTTTGGCTAGACATTTTGGAATTGATAAGACATTGAGTTTGTTGAAAGAAAGGTATTTTTGGCCTCAGTTGTATAAGGATGTTCAAAAATTTGTAAAGAGTTGTGGAATTTTTCAAGTTGCAAAAGGAGTAAGTCAGAATACTAGATTGTATACACGGATTTTTGTTCCTGAGAAACCCTTGAGAGATATCAGCATGGATTTTGTTCTTGACTTACTGAGGATAGTAAGAGGTAATGATTCTATACTTTTTATTATGGATAGATTTTCCAAGATGGAACATTTCATACCATGTAGAAAAACATCAGACGTAGTACATATAGTAGATCTTTTTATTAAGGAAATTGTCAGATTGCATGGATTAATGAAGAGTATCATCTATGATTGAGATAATAAGTTTGTTGGTTACTTTTGGAAGACTCTATGGAAGAACTTGAACACTGAGTTGAGTTATAGTTATACATTTCATCTACAGACTGATGGAAAAATAGAGGTTGGAAATAAAAGTTTGGGTAACTTATTGAGATGCTTAGTTAGAGACAAATTGAGTAATTGGGATTTAATGTTGGGACAAGCAGATTTTGCATACAATAGTTCAATGAATAGGAGTACTAGAAAGACACATTTTGAGTTTTTTTACTGGCATACAACTGAGTGGTATATTAGCCTTGAGAAAAATTACTGGTGAAGAAAAGAGAAGTGTTGAAGGGGAAGAATTTGTTCAGGTTATGAAGTCATTGCATGAGGAAGTGACATACGTTGGAGCAGATTAATCAGAAATACAAGGATAATGCAGATAAGTCAAGAAGATATAATAGTTTTGATGTTGGTGATGAAGTAATAGTTCATTTGAAGAAAGGTATATTTCTTGATGGCACATATAGAAAGTTGAAAATGAAGAAATTTGGTCCCTGCAAGGTATTGAAGAAATTTGATAGTGGAAATTCTTATGAAGTTGAGTTACCTGATGACATGGATATATCATCTATATTCAACATATCAGATGTGTATAAGTATCATGAACCTGATGAAGAAGTGACAGTATCGAGTGATTGTCCTATGAAAAAGATAGAAGAAGTTGAGCACATGTTGGAACAAAGAGTTGGAAAAAGAACAAGACAAAAGGATTACATTGAGTATTTGGTAAAGTGGAAGAAAAAACCGATTGAAGATAGTACATGGATTTCTCAATCTGATTTGGATTCAACTCGGGTTTTACCTAACACGTGATTCAGAGAATCATTTCTTTCCAACCTCAAGTGTCTGATGCAGGAGCATCTTGGGTTTATGGCAATCTTGGATCAACCAAAAATATGTTAGAGTTTGTTTGGATACTTGGTATCTTATTTTGTTTTCTCAGTAACTTCTTTTGGGTTCTCAATGAAGTGTTCCTATTGGTCACTGATGAGCTTGGTTACTATTTTGTTGTGATATTAATGTTGGGATCACTCATTGGGAAACATGTGGACCTAAATCTGGGTTGTTTCTTTCTCTAATACTGGATCTAATGGATCTTTAGAGCTGACCTGTTTGGTTGCCTCTTGTATAAATAAGTAGAGATTTTCTAGGATTAGAGTATTTTTTCAAGTGATAGAATCTAAATTTCTGAATCCTCGCATGTATGAGGATTTTTTTGTAATTAAATTTCATTGTATTGGTCATAAACGAGAAGGCTTTACATCTTGGCATGTATAAAGTTTGAATGAGTTAATAAAATATATATGCATTCCTTCTCTCCCTCTCTATGTTATTACTTATAAATTGTTAATTACAAGCATGATTGATATTTGGGGGTTCCCTAGGCCCTTGTATCCATCCTCCCTTGTGTCATCATCGTAGAAGTGAAGAGAATGTCCCTTCTCAACTAGCTAACCAACACTAAGAAGATTGTGTGATAATCCATCAGCATGTAGTACATCATCTATTGTATTCTTTCCATCTAAGGAAACAATACCTCTTCCCTTAATTTTTCCTTTGGTGTTGTAATGACCTCATATGACAATGATGCCATCATACTCTACATATTTGACAATCTTGCTTATATCACTAATCATGTGATGTGAACATTCCTCTTATCTAAATGGGAAACTATGACCTTCTCTTCTTTATTTATACAACTCAGAGAGTTCTCAAGATTAATCTCATCAACACTACTACATGTGGATACATTACTAGTAGAAACATCACTAGTTATGGTTTCCTCATTAGCACAACTAGTATGATCATTAGTCATGTAATAATTTTGGCTATATTTCTAGCAGTAATATTGATCTTGGAGCTTATACCTTTAGAGTCTTCTTTTATCTTATCATTGCTTCTCTCATGCTTCCTATGTTCCTCAGATTTGTTCATGTCCTAGTCAAGTGATGTGATCAGTCTTTATCAATGATCAATTTGCCTTCTTTAACATTCTGAGTAGATGATGCTTTTTCACCATCTTGTGTGACTGATATTCCTTCTTTATTCATTATTCTAACAACAACATTAGGCATGTGATCCTCAACCATACTTGTTAGTAAGAATGATAGACTTTGAATTTGAAAACATAGACTCACCCTTTTTTATTGCAATGAACACAAGTTCATCTTCACTTTTTATATTATTAGATTTAACATTAGTGACTCCTTCATCATCTGCAGTATAATAACATTTTCTCTCTTCTTTAGGCTTATCATAATTATCCTTTAGAAGTCTTTTAGGACATCTAGAAGCATAATGTCCTATCTTATTACAAAAAAAGCATTTAAAGGGCATTTTTTCTTTATACTTACCAAATCCTTTTAATAGAATTCTTGATATGATTGCTTCCAACTCTTCAATCTATATTTCTTCTTATTTAAGTTCTCTTAACTCTTGTTCATAATTTGATGCTCTTATTGAAGGTAATTCATCTTGAGATGATCTATACATATCTCTCCTTGATAATGTAGCTTTGAAATATGATTCAACTTTAGATAAAGAATCACCAAACTCACTCATTTCAAATGGAGATAACTTACCAAATAGTGTGTCTCTTGTCACATTAGCAATGATTTTGATTTCCTCAATAGCATCAACTTTTTTTCTTGTGAGAAGGGGGAAAATATCTTACAACTTTTGAGACAATATCATTTTCATCTAATACACCACCAGAACATTTGATACTACACACTAATTCATTTATCTTAAGCATGTAAGAATCAATGTTCTCATCCTCAGATATTCTTAAAGATTCATACCTTTCTTTTAGACTTTGCAGCTTGGGTTGCTTTACACATGCATCACCCTTATGAAGGGTTTCAAGATTTATCTAGATCTCATATGTTGTCTCCAGCTCCATAACATTAGTATACTCCATATCTAATAGGGAACTTAGAAGTGCTTCCTTTTCTCTAATATTGTACTCAAACTTCTTCTTCTCATCTAGTGTAGTCATAAATAGATCTATAGGAGGAGCGTAGGGATTCCTTTTGATGGTACAAAAGTCTTCTCTAATCCATCTTAGATGGGTGGTATGGGGTAGTTTTTTCCTTCAACCCTAGGATTGTCTTTCTTGTAAGCTGTCATATCAGATCTCTCTTAAGTTGTTAAGCTTCCCTCAAATGGAATAAGCCTTTGATACTACTTATTGATAATATGGTACTAAATAACTAAGAGTGGGGGGGGGGGGGGGGGCAGTGAATTAGTTGTTACTGATACTTTAAAATCCAAAACTCTTAACCTTGTGTATCCTTAAATATGATTTGAATTAATAGAATGTAAATATGCATGCACAAACAAATCAAAAACACATCCACATAATTTAACACAAGATTTTTATCATGGAAACCATTCTAAAGGAAAAAACATGGTGGGGTTGATTACCAATAATAAGTAAATAAATTGTTAGAAGTAAAAAATTATTACAATATATGGGGAATGTAATTGTATTCATGATCATTGCTTTGAGCTCACTGCTCAAACAAAAACCCTTAAACTCCAACCCTAAGGAAGACTCATTGCCTTACAACCTAATCACTATAATGATCTAAAACCTTTTTGTGAACTGTGAAAATGGCATATACCTCATGTTTAATATAGCTCCAATATAGCACAATGTATATCCCTATTCAATCTCTTTTTGAATCTCTTTTGATCATCTCTTAATCAGACTCTTCCTATGCTAGCACCCTCTAGCATTCACACCCATGATCCACAAATGGATTTTTCATAATTCATCTCCTTATATCAAGATTTAGGTCTACAAACCCTAACTCATCTTCCTTTCAAATCTACATACCAAGTCTCATGATCAAATTCATCTCTGGCCATCAAATCCCAATAATAACATTTAGAAATCACCTAGAGATCATAAATCTCTCAAATTTCATAGTTTATTACTTGTGTAACATAATTTATCAACCAAGTTGGCTAAGAACAAGAATAACAATAAAAATATTGTTATTGACCAAAAATTCCACCAATCAGATCATTTGGATCCATGAATATCACCAAATTATCAACCACATACTTCAATAACATAATGTAGCATCATTAAAAACACTCATCTATACAAATCCATCATAGCCACTAGATTTGCCAACCCTTTTCACCTATTCCTCATGAACACTCACTCCATCCTCTGAGACAATAAACTTATGTCATGAAAACCTATGAAATATTAATCCTTTGAGTTGAGGACACCTTAATATGTCCTAAACACACTCCTAAGTGAGATCTAATAGATTCATTCTTGATTTAGTAGACCAGACCCTTTTATGCCTTCATGTCAACATATTTTGTCACTTTGCCTTCTAGTCACCAATTCTGACCTTAAAACATACTCAATTATTCATGTCATCCTTTGAAACTTGGAGTGAACTAAGTGTTAACCTTCATCAACTAACTCCCATATGTGAAATATTGAGTATCTGGACATCAATAGACCTCTAAACATCTTGTTCTATTGGCTATCCTTTAATAGTTCAATTAGCATTCAACAAATAGATCTTCTAGTCAATTCTTCTGAACATTCTGACATATTGACATCCCTATGATTCCTCTAATATGTTGAAATGAATGAAAATACATCCAACATACTGATTTACAACACATGCAACACCATCTAACCATGTGGTACCCTCATGCTCACCCCATCATTCTTGTAGAGATAGCCACACAACCCAGCCACAAGAAGTACACATAGAGAGAGTGGCTAAAACACATTCCAATAAGAGGAATAGAACAAATATCCCAATGTAATCACTTAGATGAAAAGTATAGAATGCAAATATATCAATCTCACTAATCAAACCTAAACAAAGGTTTTATTTAGAGACTCAAAAGTGGGAGTGTCTTTGTAGGGTACATTATGACCCCTATAAATTTGAGCAATCCATCTCATTAAATAATATCTATATAGATTTCAATAAACATCCACAGACAACCAAGATAATAATTATAATTTATCAATGTCCTCAAATAGCCAAATATTGTGTATTTGATAAACATCCTTAGATGGCCAACAACTATACTCTAATCAACATCCTCAGACAACCAGACAAAGACATACCTTTGATCAATGTCCTCAGACATCTGGTAAGCCTTATTAGTTCTCATTATTAACTCTAGTAATTATATAACCCAATTCATTTATTTAGTTTTTAGTTATAATAATGAAGTCTCCAAGGGTTACCCTAGTGACCCCTATATGTCCCAACCTACCTTGGAGAGCCACTCCACTTTTCTACTTAGGCATCAAACAAATTAATTTCATAGTACATCATGGACCATGAAAAAAATACACATAAGGACTCAAAGTCCAAAAATAAAGATGATATAAGATATCCTTGATTGGTATCAATAACGAGCATGATTCCCTTGGGATCTTATCATTTAGGCATAGTCCAACTATGCTATGGGATGTTGTCTCAACACCATACATCTGTATATCAAGTGATCACATACAACATAAAGTGGATCAACAACAAGAAAATTCAAAATAAATGCCAACAAACACAATATAATTAAGGATAATGTTTTAGCTCCACTCATGGATCAAGGAGAGCTCAATTGGGGCTCATCCTAGACTAGGGACCTCTCATGAACCAAAAACATAGGTGTGACTCACAATTTGATAGTATGGACACACTACCAACTCCCCATAAACCAAAAAAGCCACAAAAAAAGATCAAAAGGGATCATAAAATACAATCAAGATCATGTGCATGGAATACACTCATGTATCTTGGAAATCGAGGAGACAGTCATGGTTCCAATGAGATAATTCCCACAAAATTTTATTGAGTATAACTCTCCCAATGAATGAATCAAATAAATGCTCCAAGAAGGTTTTTGAGAAGTTTGCTCTCCAAATTGTCACAAGTGTAAAAAATGAAGTCTATTTCTTCATTAAAAGTGACTTTTTGGCCCAAAAAGGAAAAAGATAAATTAGAAGAACAGTTAGGACATAATTAAAATTAAATTAGATAATCCAAATCCCCAAATAGGTAAATTTAATTCAATTCCATTTATTAGGAATGCACTATGACAAAATTGCCAGTAATAATAAAATAAATAGAAACAATTAAATTAACACTTAACTCTTATCTCACTATGACAACTGTAAATAATCTATAATACACAGATAAATACTAGTATAAAATCATAATGTAATGAAGTCCAAATTTTACCCACATAGTACTGGAGGTGTAATATATGAATACATATATTTTTCCCATACAAAAGCAATATTGGCTAAAGTCATGAACAACCAATGTAACTATCTCCTATGCCACTACCAAGGATAAGATACGCTCAAACTTATAGCCCAAGGAGAGTTGATGACCGATACCTACTGACTAAAGCATGCACACATCAAGTGTAGATACTCATAGTATAGATAGCCAAATCACATGTAAATAATAACTAAAGTGCACCTAATGAAAGGATGTTTTAGTGACATAATCGTTCATATGTATTTGAATGTTATAGAACCATTCTTTTTATATCTAATCTCAATGTATATCATAATAAAAATTTCATTTAAATTAAATCATTAAATAATCATCCAATGACATTTAAACCATATATTAGTAAAAACTCCAAATCAGATATCCATCAACAAAAAAGGCACAATATCATAGGAAATCAGTAATAATACAATGATAACATAATCAAATATTCTCAAATAAAAAATACACAAAACATCATCATAAAAAATCATGTCACATAACATTTGGATCGTCATGCATATATGATAAAAATGATAAAAACAAGTATAATATATCATCTATGTTAGCATTTAAGTATATGCATACACTTCTCAAAATCAAGCAGAGCAAGGAAAGGAATGTCAAATTATGGTAGAATGGTATGGGGTAGAATGAGAAGGGTTTCTTCCCACATTTATTGCAAGATGATTGAAATAGGATGACAAGGTATTTGGGGTTTTATTCAATAGAAAAAGATGACCCAGAGGAATGGAAGACTATTGAGCTATCTGAAGAATTTGGAGAGGACACAGACTTTCTAGAGAAGTTAGGGTTAAATCTTGATTCATTGGAGCTAGATTAGAGCATAAAAGAATTATTAAATGGGTAGAATAATCATGGAAGACACCACCGTTAATCAAATTAATTCTTAGAGGCTTATTTTTTTATAATTTTTTCTTCTAAAAAGGAGAGGGGTAAAGTCTCGCGGGGGGGATTATGGTCAATGAATGTTATTCCTTTTGTATATGCAAAAATGACACAAAATTTTGATCCTCTAAAACATGAACCATATGACAAACCTTTATGGATCTAGTTAAATGACCTCCCAGTAGAGTATTATACAAAGGAGGCCTTGGAAAAAACTAGAAGGTCATGTTGGAGTATGATATCACTGAGAGGGGGCGAGGGTGAATCGGTGTTCTAAAAAAAAAAAAAGTATCAAGTTTTAAAGGCAAATTGATATAACAACTCAAATGAAACAAATGAAATAATGAGATAGAGACAACACATGCACATGAAAGTATAACAAAAGATATGTCTTGAGTGGAAACCCTCTAGGGAATAAAAGCACTCAAAATGCCTCATTGGCTTAATCTCAAATACCTTTTACAATGCCTCAGTGGCTAAACAATTGGCTCACTAACAATGCTGTGAGGCCTCACCCTGAGCCATCATAGCTTTTTAGTTTCTGCTTTTGAGATAGACTTGTTTGATACTATATATTTTGATGCATTGTGGTTTTAGACACTTTATGTTATGGATTTTTTATCACCATAGAGGCTAGATGCACATTATGTTATATTTATTATGATGATTACCGTGACATCATTATGGTTCCACATGTGTGATTAATTTGGCTTTATTAATGTTAGGATGTCATGATGAGATTTTAATATGCGGTTATATAGGAAATGAATTATTGATGCAATTATGATGTTATGAGCTTATTAAGTGTTAAAAAAAATTATTACATGATAAGTTATATATGTTTCCACAAATGAATTTTTTATGCTATGTCAATTGAAACTTGTTAATGAGATGTTGCAAATGAATTTTTATGATCATGTATGTTATAGATTAATATTCCTTGGACTATTGATGCTAGACTTTAGTGTGTAGGGAATTAGACCATGGTTTATATCGGGGAACCAAAGCACAAACCTATGTTAATTCAGTTCAAGCCAAGGTTGCGTCTAATGAGAGACAAAACCTTGTTGTATCATTTTTTATTTTGTAAATGTAATGAGCATGTATGTCTTGAATTAATATGTTTAATTATTATTGTAAATTGTTATGAGAATGCTCAAGTGGATATGCAACATGGCTTGTGATGTGTTATTTATGTTGTGTCACTTGACACTTGTAATGTGTACATGTGGCCATGACATGTCCAGTTGAGGATTGGATGCCCACCAACCTAGGATAGTACCCTTTAGGATCCCCATGTGAATCCCTTGGTTAGGGAGCTTGAGGTAGTGTCTTATCATGGAATTTCGAATTTGAACTTGTCATGAGTTTTTGGGGGGTTGAAAAGGTGCCTAGGGGTGTGTTTATGCTATTTTTAGTTAGCCCACTTGGTATACCTATGGGTAAGGGTAATTTTTAACCATAGGACAACCTATAGTTGACCAAGAGACCCATCTAAAAGTTGGGTTTCCTAGATGGCGGAAAATCAACTTTTGAAACCAAGCTTTGGTAAGAACACCATCCATTAGGATGATAGTCCTATGCCCACCTTTTTGCCAAACCTTTGTAAGAGGCCATTTTTAGAAATTTTTCAAGGGGCTTAGGTAAGACCAACAAAAGAGAAGAAGACCTTATCCCTAGGGGTTATGGGAAGATGTGTGGAGGTCTTTTTAGAGGGGACTCTTTATTTTGGAGAGTTTGAACACTCACTCTCTAACTTAGAGACTAGACTAGTTTTGGAGGAGCTTGGATAGGAGGAAGGAGCTTGGAGAAAAGGAAAACTCATCTTCAACCCTTTCAATTTTCTTTGAACTTAGGTTGGTGGCTCTATTTTGAATTCCTTGTAGTTGTTTGTTGTATGAGGATAAATGTGTAATAATAAATGAGGAAGTTTCTTCTCGTTGTGATGATATGTAAATCTTATAATTCTTGTTTGCAAGTAGAAGCATGATGTGAGTCTTGTGATGAATCTTCTTTAAGAAAATCTTGTGCTTTAGTTTTGTGTAGCATGGTTTTTCCTTCTTCTTTTTATGTTGTTTGTATTGGAGTCTCAAGGCCACACTCACCCTTGGGAGGGAAGAGTAGCCTTGTGGGTGAAGGGTTTTTGGGACAGCCATGGGTGTAGAGTCTCTCCTCAAGGAGGAGAGGGAAAAGCATAGATTATGGACTCCATTAAGTCATTTTTTTCTTTGGGGGTCATAAGGGAAAATGCCTTTTGTTGGCTAAATACTTTGGGGGTCATAAGGATTTTGAGATTTACTGAGAGGTGGATGTGTATATGTTGTTCATTTGATGCCTTGTGTGGGCTTGAATTATTTTTATGGATTTCTCCCCATTGGTACTTAGTCCACCTTCACCCCAAGAATTTGGATCATTAAGAGACCCTTTGTGCAAATCCTTGGTTGGGAGTATTTTGTGTTGGTTTTCTTTGTTTGTTTCTTGGCTATGTATATTTGTATAAACCGTCTATGTTTTGGTTCCTCTAGCTCATGGGTGGCCTCTTGGAGGCCTTGGTTGGGAGGTGAGCATCCCATGGTCTTTTTAGTTTTTATGCAGGTTGAAGCCTTTGCACTCTTGAGGAGATAAAACTTAGCAAAGAAGAAAAGAGAGAGCTTGTGTCATGAGAAGAAAAAAAAGAGATTCCTTGTGTGATCATGTATTTTTTTTTGTAATGTTCTTGAGGAACTCTTGCTAATGTATAGCTTGTAATAAGGGACAAAAATGTAAAGAATAGTTCCATTTTCTAGTTTAATTTTATGCAATTAGATGTGCAATATATCATGTCAAAATTTGATTTATGAATCAAGAATATTTTTTGTTATATCTGTTGTAAATATTTTACCCCTTAAAGAAATACAAGAGTGCAGAATATTATATCACAATTAAGCTATGTAGATTTTAAGTGGATTACCTTTATCTTTTTTGTTGATGTTTTATTCCAAAATATTTCCATGTATGAGTAAGAAGATTCAAACTTAAAAAAAAAAAGATGTTAGTATGATTTATTGTTGTTGTAAATATATTTATGGGAAAAGACATAACAGATTCTGATTTAAAAGTTTTTTTTTTAGCAAATGATTACATTCCTTTATCAAAATTGTAATAATATTCAAAGGAAAAAAAAAGATCACACCTATTTACAATAGTATTTATGATCATATAGTTTGTTTTTAAAAAAAGAGAGAAGTAAGAATTAGGCTATTACAACAAAATCATATGATGATGTATCGTTTGTTAAAAAAAAAATAACACAGTGAGTTTATTACTTTCACTGTTTCAAATTTATTTGGAAGATGACTGATAATTTTAAGCATGCAATAATTCCTTTGATCTTGGAAAAAAATTTATACCCCTTTTCTTTTTCTGAAATTTGCATTATTGTGAATGCTGCATTTACATATTTAAACTTATCTGCCATTTATCAGTATATCTAAGGAGCATGAATTTATATATTTACATTCAAAAAAATAATTTACATACATATATTTACTGTTTGTTTTATTTTTAAAAAAATTAAACACAAAATATCAAGAAACAGGTGGGGGGCTATGAATAGCCATAGCCCACGGACCATGGAACTGTGGTAAGCCATAGCTCACGAGCCGTGGACTGTGGGATACCATAGTCATGGCTTCGGCCGTGCTGTGGTAACCCACAGTCCACGGGTCGTGGACTATGGGGTTTCCATAGTTTTGGCACTGGTTGGGTTGTGGTTCCTCCACACCACGGTGTGGGCGGAGGGGGTTGAGCCTCGGCTCCCCCCAGCTCACATTTAATTAAAAAAAATTATTTAATAAAAAATATATATATAAGTTTGTATTCAGATCTAATGCTTTTCAAAAAAAGGGGGCAAACACATTCATCTACAACAAAAAATAAAGAGATCTCTGCTTCGAAGAGATTGACCAAAATACCCAAATGGGTATTAAGCAAAACAAAAAAGAAGGGGATTTTTTACCTTCTTTGCAGCTACTCTTGGATGGTTGGGGCCTTCATACAATATGTAAAATTATATTTATAAACATAAATACAACAAGTATATATGTTTGTAAACATAATATACATACAGGCTTGAAAAAACCTCCATTAATGGCTTCCCTCAACACCTTGCACAAAAAATAAGGAAAAACTTGTCAAACCCATGTAGGGTTTTGAAAATGAAAGTTTAGAGGCTAAAAGAGGAGAAATGAAGTGTTTTGGGAATTTTCCCATTTTACCCTAACACTATATTCGAAATTAGGGTTAGGGCAAAAGGGTCAACCCACTTTTAACCTTTCCCTTATTTTAATTTTTTTTCCCTCTCTTTCTTTTTCTTGTGCAAGAGTAATTAAATTAACTTATTTTATTTGTTGTTCATATACTTTAATTTGTGCATGCTTTATTTGACCTTTTGGTGGGAGATGAAATTCAATTATTTCCATCATGATAATTATATCCCCACTAGGGGGTAATAAATTTATGGGTGGAAGAAATGTTTTCCCTTTGTTTATCTTTTTTGTTATTCATTTAAGTAAGGATAATTTATTTGAGAAATTCTTTTGGGAGGGAGATTTAACTATCCATTAAATTTTATCATGTGCTAGAAGATTAATTTCATTGAAATAATTTTATTTTAATTAAAAGGGGAAAACTTTAGTGGTAGATATTAATTACCTTTGGTTAATAAAATTTATTATTAAGGCTAAATTAACTATAGCTTTAATATTATTGATATATTTTTATTTATTTATTTATTTGGGTATCATTTGTGTATATAACGTTTTATTAAGAAATTCTTTTAACAAAATGAGATTTTAACTTTAATAAATCAGAATAAATTATTATTTAATTTGTTTATAAGAATAACGCTATTCGTCTAGAAGGTAATTTAATTAATAATTATTATAATTATAGCTTGGCGACTTAACTTAGGTTTAGTTAGGGGTCACAAACAGTTGTTCAATTATTAGCATTGCTTCTTTTTTTTATTAAAATATTTGCCTGATTGAGTTTATGGATTTGTCATCTCTGCGAGAGGGATGTTAGCGGGTATGACAACCCCTCGTCATGATTCCCCTCTTGCAAATCATGTTATCCACCTTAATAGATCAAACCTTCATTTTGTCATCTTCCTAACGTTAAGTAGGTATCCAATTTATCAACAAATAATAATGTTAAACTTTTTTAAAAAAAAAAATTATTGTGTTTTTGCTTGTAGAAATATGGGCATGACATTTTGGTATGAGAGCCAGGTTTGCAAAAACTTGGAACCCTTAACCCATTACGTTTCTTATTTAAACATTGTCCTTAATATACATGTAGGATGCCTCCCCTTACATGTCAAGCTCATGGCCATAATAGAGGTTATATGTGAGTCCCCTCGGTTCATGAGTAGGATGAGAAAAGGGTAGATATATGAGTAGTGAATCAGGGACCTCCTCCCGTACCACCACTGAATCCTAATTAGGAGGTATTGCTAGCTCTATAGAACATCATTGGGGTTATACAGGATAGGTTACCTCCATTGATTCCTTAGTCAGAGCATCAATTATCAAGAGGGCATAGATCTGAAGCTAGAGAGAGGACTAGGATCCCTCCACATGATCATGAGGAGGGTCAAGGAGCTCATGATGTGGAATTAGTTCACATGCCAGAACCACCACCTGAGTTAGTTCAGAGAGCACCCCATGATGTTAGGGACTAGATCAGAGATCTCCTACGACTTTAGCCACCCTCGTATCATGGGTCTACTAATGGCACAAAGGTCGAGGCATGGTTATTGAGTTTAGACAGATGCTTTGGATTATGACATTACGAGAGAAACCTTAAGGCATAATTTGCAATTCACCTAATGAGAGGAGGCACTTCCACCTCATGGAAGTAGGAGGAATTTAAGAACAACATTACCATGGACACTGCCACTTTGGAAATCTTCCTAAAGAGATTTAGAGATAGGTGCTTTTTAGAGCATTATAAGCAACATCGTATTGATGAGTTTCATGACCTATAGCAGAGAGGACTCATAGTACTTCAGTATGAGAGCCGATTCCTTGAGTTGTTACCATATGTTGACTATATGAAGGATGAAAAATTGTGAGTCAACCATTTTTTCAAGGGACTCAATGATTGGATATCAGGACAGGTTCACATGACCACTCTAGGGAACCTTTGAGAGGCCGTAGAGATGGCATTGATTGTAGAAGAGATTTGGGGTAGGTCATGAGATGCTCATGATAGGTCTCAAAACCATAACTTCACATCCTAGTCACATGGTTACTAGAAGGTCCATTGGAAGGCTAACATCAGGCATTCTTCGGGGTCCTTTAATAAGAACCCACAATAACAGGCTCAATAGAATCAGAGGTAGAAACCACCACAGGGTCAGTAGGGCTCTAAGCCCAAACAGTGGCAGGCACAAGGATTGAGGAAGGATCAACACCCTCAGAACATAGATGCACCTCTAGCATGGACTCAACAATCCTCTAGGGGGGGTTTCAATGGGTCTAGTAGGACCGTTGGACAACATTACTCTAGGCCTCAGGGAGTTCAGACTCACACACAAGGTCCTTGTTATGCATGTGGTGCCATGGAGCACTTAGCTTGAGATTGTCCTCAGGGCCAGATGGCAATTAGTCAGTGTATGGCAGCATCAAAACCTACAGTTGGAGACTTTGGAAAGTCTCATAGAGTATTTGCAGCAGTTGATAACTGTCAGGAAGAACATCAGACCGCAGTCATAGAGGCTATAGGTATGATCAGAGGTAGTAGTGTTACCATTTTGTTTAATTTTGGAGCTACTGATTCTTTTATATCTTCATTGGTAGTGAAACATTGTGGGCTTGTGGAAGCTAGGCAGGAAGTCAGTTGGGAGGTCAAGTTAGCATCAAGATCTAGAGTGTCAATCAACTCTTTAGTGATGGATTGTCAGGTGCAGATTGGTGAATTGGTCACTACTTTAGATCTTCATATCACACCTCTTAGATCTTATGGCATAGTACTTGGCATGGATTGGCTACATGCCCATAGATCTAAGTTAGATTGTTGCCAAAAGAGGATTGAGTGTCTAGATGATCATGGCACACCCATTGATATTTGCAGGATTTAGAGGGGTATATCTCTTCATATGATCTCTTCCATGCACCTTAAGTGGAGAATACAAAAGGGATGTTAGTTATTCGCTATTACCATCAGTGACAGAGAGGATGAGGAGGAGAGGGAGCCATCTCTTGATGATTATCCTATACTTCAAGAGTTTTTAGATGTGTTTCCTATTGAGCTTCTAGGTATCCCTCCTCGTAGAGTGGTGGACTTCCACATTGATCTTGTGCCAGGGGCTGCCCCAGTTTTGAGGGTGCCTTATAGGATGACCAGTAATGAACTTAATGAGCTCAAGATCTAGTTAGAGGAACTTTTGGAGAAGGGCCACATTCATCCTAGTGTTTCACCTCAGGGTGCACCCATCATCTTTGTTAAGAAGAAGGATGGATCCTTGTGGTTATGTATGGATTACTGATAGTTGAATAAGCTTACCATCAAGAATTGGTATCTGCTTCCCAAAATCAATGATTTATTTGATCAGCTTCAAGGTACTAAAGTATTTTCCAAGATTGATCTTAATTCAAGTTACCACCAGTTATGGATTTTGGATAGCGATATCCCCAAGACTACATTTTGTACCAGATATGGACATTATGAGTTCATAGTGGTACCGTTTAGTCTCACTAATGCCCCAGCTATTTTCATGAGCCTTATGAATTGGGTTTTCTGCACTTTCCTTGATGAGTTTGTAGTTGTGTTCCTTGATGATATTTTGATATATTCACAAGATGAGGATGATTATGAAGAGCACTTGAGGTAAGTTTTGCAGTGTCTTAGAGATAATCAGTTGTATGGTAGCTTGTCTAAGTGCACTTTTTACAGATCTAAGATTCATTATCTTGGACATGTGAGTTCAGGAGATGGGATCTCAGTTGATCCATCTAAGATTAGAGCCATCATGGATTGGCCTGTGCTTACTTTTATGACTGAGGTCAAGAGTTTTATGGGATTGGCAGGTTACTACAATCTTTTGTAGAGGGTTTTTCTAGGGTGGCTCATCCCATTACTTCTCTTCAGCGAAAGGGAAAGAAGTTTGAGTGGACTGAGAAGTGCGAGAGGGCCTTTCAGGAACTCAAGAAAACACTTACCAGTGCACCTATTCTTGCATCGCCAAATCCTTCAGTGGATTTCATTGTATGCACAGATGCTTCCTTGGATGGTTTGGGAGAATTTCTTATGCAAAATGGGTGATCCATTGCATATGAGTCAAGGAAAATTAAGACTCACAAGCTTAATTACCCCACTCATGACCTTGAGTTTTCTACAATGATTCATGCCTTGGTGAGATGGTAGCATTTCCTTTTGGGTCATCGGTTTGAGCTCCATTCTGATCATCAAATTTTATAGAATATTTTCACTTAGCCGAACCTAAATGCACATCAAGGGAGATGGATAGAATTCCTTTGTGAGTATGATTTTGATGTCCACTACATTAAGGGTAAGGAGAACATGGTTTCTGATGCTTTGAGTAGAAGGCATCATGGGGCCTACTCTATGACTTCAAGTATAGAGTTGAGAGATTGGATATTGCACCATTTGCGTGAGGATGTTTGGTATGTAGAGGTTAGTCAGATTGTCCGGTCTTAGTGTACCCTTGAGGGTAAGTATTCAAGATATTCCCTAGATTTTGATGGGCTTTTATGCCATAGAGGACGCATCTATGTACCCTCCTCCAGAGATCTATGAGTGTTTATCATGTTGGAGGCTCATAGAGAACCATATACAACACATCCCAGAGTCAAGAAGATACATGCAGATCTAAGGTAGTTATATCATTGGCCAGGGATGAGACGGGATAGTAGAGATAGTGGCACAATGTCTTAAGTGTCAAAGGGTTAAGGCAGAACATCATCACCTTGGTGGTTTACTTTCGCCTCATGAGATACCAGAGTGGAAGTGAGATGTTATTTCTATGGATTTCATCATTGGTCTCTCTATGTCATCTTGACGCCATGATGCCATCATGATGATAGTTGACAAGTTGACCGAGGTAGCCCACTTCTCACCTATTCAGACCACTTCTATAGCCCTAGCAGTAGCACAGGTTTTCTTATGGGAGGAGTACCTTTATTTGGTTGAGTTTTCCTATAATAATGGGCATCACACTTCTCTAGGTATGCCTCCCTATTAGTCATTATATGGCAGACCATGTAGGACACCTTTGAGTTGGGACCGCATTGAGGATAGAGTTTCTTGAGGTCCAAAGTTAGTGCAAGAGTTGGAGCAGCAGGTGACCTTGATTAGATAGCGCCTGAAGGAAGTATAGGATAGACAAAAAAAGTATGCAAATGTGAAGAGGGAGGATCATAGTTTTATGGTTGGGGATAGACTCTTTTTGATAGTGTGACCACATAAGAGTCCAATCCATTTTGGAAAGGGCTCTAATCTTGCACCTAGATTTATTGGTCCTTTTGAGATTCTTGAGCGGATAGGTCCTATCACCTATCGTCTAGCTTTGCCACCTAGCCTGTCATGCATCCATGATGTCTTTCATGTATCAGTGTTGAGGAAGTATATTTTTTATGAGTCTCATATCATAGATTGGGATGCCTTGAAGGTGGAGTCAGATGACCAACTGGCTTTGGAGCCCATCTGCATTTTGGCGCACCAGACACTATCTCTTCGAGGCTAAGAGCTAGACCAGGTTAGGATCCAATAGGATTTCTATGATGAGGTTATGACATCATGGGAGGATGCAATGCAGATGCAAGCATAGTACCCCTATCTATTTGATGAAATCCAAGAGGAAGTTCATGCCTAGGGGGGATGGATGTGAGGCCTCACCCCAAGCCGTCATAGCTTTTTAGTTTCTTCTTTTGAGATAGACTTATTTGATACTATATATTTTGATGCATTATGGTTTTAGACACTTTATGTTATGGATTTTTTATCACCATAGAGGCTAGATGTACATTATGTTATATTTATTTTGATGATTACTATGACATCATTATGGTTCCACATGTGTGATTAATTTGGCTTTATGAATGTTAGGATGTCATAATGAGATTTTATTATGTGATTATATAGGAAATGAATTATTGATGCAATTATGATGTTATGAGCTTATTAAGTGTTAAAAATTACATGATGAGTTATATATGTTTCCACAAATGAATTTTTTTATGCTATGTGAATTGTAACTTGTTAATGAGATGTTGCAAATGAATTGTTACGATCATTTATGTTATGGATTGATATTCCTTAGACTACTGATGTTGGACTTTAGTGTGTAGGGAATTAGACCATGGTTTATATTGGGAACCAAAGCATAGACCTATGTTAATTCAGTTCGAGCCAAGGTTGCATCTATTGAGAGACAAAACCTCATTGTATCATGTTTTATTTTGTAAATGTAATGAGCATGTATGTCTTGAATTAATATGTTTAATTGTTATTGTAATTTTTTATGGGAATGCTCAAGTGGATATGCCACATGGCTTGTGATGTGTTATTTATGTTGTGTCACTTTACACTTGTAATGTGTACATGTGGCCATGACATGTCCACTTGAGGATTGGATGCCCACCGATCTAGGATAGTACCCTTTAGGATCCCCATGTGAATCCCTTGGTTAGGGAGCTTGAGGTAGTGTCTTATCATGAAATTTCGAATTTGAACTTGTCATGAGTTTTGGGGGGTTAAAAAGGTGCCGAGGGGTGTGTTTATGCCATTTTTAGTTAGCCCACTTGGTATACCTATGGATAAGTGTCATTTTTAACCATAGGACAACCCATAGTTGACCAAGAGACCCATCTAAAAGTTGGGTTTCCTAGATGGCCGAAAATCAACTTTTGAAACCAAGCTTTGGTAAGAACACCATCCATTAGGATGATAGTCCTATGCCCACCCTTTTGGCCAACCTTTGTAAGAGGCCCTTTTTAGAAATTTTGCAAGTGGCTTAGGGAAGACCAACCAAAGAGAAGAAGACCTTATCCCTAGGGGTTGTAGGAAGATGTGTGGAGGTATTTTTAGAGGGGACTCTTCATTTTGGAGAGTTTAAACACCCACTCTCTAACTTAGAGACTAGACTAGTTTTAGAGGAGCTTGGACAAAAGGGAAACTCATCTTCAACTCTTTCCATTTTCTTTGGACTTAGGTTGGTGGCTCTATTTTGAATTCCTTGTAGTTTTTTTTTTGTATGAGGGAAAATGTGTAATAATGAATGAGGAAGTTTCTTCTCGTTGTGATGATATGTAAATCTTTTAATTCTTGTTTGTAAGTAGAAGTATGATGTGAGTCTTTTGATGAATCTTCTTTAAGAAAATATTGTGCTTTAGTTTTGTGTAGCATGGTTTTTTCTTCTTTTTTTTATGTTGTTTGTATGGGAGTCTCAAGGCCACACTCACCCTTGGGAGGGAAGAGTAGCCTTGGGGGTGAAGGGTTTTGGGGACAACCATGGGTGTAGAGTCTCTCCTCAAGGAGGAGAGGGAAAAACATGGAGTATGGGCTCCATGAAGTCATTTTTTTCTTTGGGGGTCATAAGGATTTCAAGATTTAGTGAGAGGTGGATGTGTAGATGTCATTTATTTGATGCCTTGTATCAGCTTGAATTATTTTTATGGCTTTCTCCCCATTGGTACTGAGTCCACCTTCACCCCAAGAATTTGGGTCATTAAGAGACCCTTTGTGCAAATCCTTGGTTGGGAGTAATTTGTGTTGGCTATCTGTATTTGTTGGTTGGCTATATATGTTTGTATAAGCCATCTATATTTTGGTTCCCCTAGCTCGGGGGTGGCCTCTTGGAGGCCTTTGTTGGAAGGTGAGCATTACATGGTCTTTTTAGTTTTTATGAAGGTTGAAGCCTTTGCACTCTTGAGGAGATAAAACTTAGCAAAGAATAAAAGAGAGAGCTTGTATCATGAGAAGAAAAGAAAAAAAGAGAGTCCTTGTGTGATCATGTATTTTTTATTTTGTAAAGTTCTTGAGGAACTCTTGCTAATGTATAGCTTGTAATAATGGACAAAAATGTAAAGAATAGTTCCATTTTCTAGTTTAATTTTATGCAAGTAGATGTGCAATATATCATGTCAAAATTTGATTTATGAAACAAGAATATTTTCTATTGTATCTATTGTAAATATTTTACCCCTTGAAGAAGTACAAGAGTGCAGAATATTATATCACAGTTAAGCTTTGTAGATTTTAAGTGGATTACCTTTATCTTTTTTGTTCATGTTTTATTCCAACATATTTCCATGTATGAGTAAGAAGATTCGAATTTTTTTTTTTAAAAAGATGTTAGCATGATTTATTGTTGTTGTAAATATATTTATGGGAAAAGACATAACAGATTTTGTTTTAAAAGTTTTTCTTTTTAGCAAAGGATTACATACCTTTATCAAAATTGTAATAATATTCAAAGGAAAAAAAAAGATCTCACCTATTTACAATCGTATTTATGATCATATAGTTTATTTATTTATTTTTAAAAGAAGTAAGAATTAGGCTATTACAACAAAATCATATGATGATGTATCATTTGTTAAAAAATAAAAATAACACAGTAATTTTATTACTTCCACTATTTCAAATTTATTTGGAAGATGGCTGATAATTTTAACCATGCAATAATTCCTTTGATCTTGCAAAAAAATTTATACCCCTTTTCTTTTTCTAAAATTTGCATTATTATGAATATTGCATTTACATATTTAAACTTATCTTCCATTTATCAGTATATCTAAGGAGCATGAATTTATATATTTACATACATATATTTACTGTTTATTTTATTAAAAAAAAATTTAAAAAAAATTAAGAAACGAGCGGAGGGGGTTGTGAAAAGCCACAGCCCACGGACTGTGGAACTGTGGTAACCCACAGCCCCTGGGTCGTGGACTGTGGGGGTTCCACAGTTTCGGCACTGACTGGGTTGTGGTTCCTCCATAGCATGGTGTGGGCGGAGGGGATTGAGCCTCGGCTCCCCCCAACTCACATTTAATAAAAAAAAAATTATTTAATAAAAAATATATATATAAGTTTGTATTTAGATCTAATTTTTTTCAAAAAATGGGGGCAAACACATTCATCTACAATAGAAAATAAATAGATCTCTACTTCGAAGAGATTGACCAAAATACTCAAATGTGTATTAAGCAAAACAAAAAAGGGGGTTTTTTACCTTCCTTACAGCTACTCTTGGATGGTCAGGGCCATCATAGAATATGTAAAATTATATTTATAAACATAATTACAACAAGTATATATGTTTGTAAACATAATATACATACAAGCTTGAAAAAACCTCCATTAATAGCTTCCCTCAACACCCTGCACAAAAAAGTAAGGAAAAACTTGTCAAACTCATGTAGGGTTTTGAAAATGAATGTTTAGAGGCTAAAGAGGAGCAATGAAGTGTTTTGGGAATTTGCCCATTTTACCCTAACCCTAAATTGAAAATTAGGGTTACGGAAAAAGGGTCAACCCACTTTTGACCTTTCCCTTATTTTAATTTATTTTCCCTCTCTTTCTTTTTCTTGTGCAATAGTAATTAAACTAACTTATTTTATTTGTTGTTCATATACTTTAATTTGTGCATGCTTTATTTGACCTTTTGGTGGGAGATGAAATTCAATTATTTCCATCATGATAATTATATCCCCACTAGTGGGTAATAAATTTATGGGTGGAAGAAATGTTTTCCCTTTGTTTATCTTTTTTGTTATTCATTTAAGGATAATTTATTTGAGAAATTCTTTTGGGAGGGAGATTTAACTATCCATTAAATTTTATCATGTGCTAGGAGATTAATTTCACTAAAATAATTTTATTTTAATTAAAAGGGGAAAACTTTAGTGGTAGATATTAATTATCTTTGGTTAATAAAATTTATTATTAAGGCTAAATTAACTATAGCTTTAATATTATCGATATATTTTTATTTATTTATTTTTTTGGGTATCGTTTGTGTATATAACATTTTATTAAGAAATTCTTTTAACAAAATGAGATTTTAACTTTAATAAATCAGAATAAATTATTATTTAATTTGTTTATAAGAATAGCGCTATTCGTCTAGAAGGTAATTTAATTAATAATTATTATAATTATAGCTTGGCAACTTAACTTAGGTTTAGTTAGGGGTCACGAACAATTGTTCAATTATTAGCATTGCTTCTTTTTTTTAATTAAAATATTTGCCTAATTGATTTTATGGAGTTGCCATCTCCGCGAGAGGGATGTTTGTGGGTAGGACAACCCCTCATCATAATTCCCCTCTAGTGAATCATGTTATCCACCTTAATAGATCAAACCTTCATTTTTCCATCTTCCTAACATTAAGTAGGTATCCAATTTATCAACAAATAATAATGTTAAACTTTAAAATAAAAAAAATTAGTGTGTTTTTGCTTGTAGAAATATGGACATGACAAATGCTATCTCCCACATAGTATCTTATTATGCCTCAGTGGCTTTACAAATTAACAAAAACACTTTCATACATATAGAGTAATAAAATATTATTTAGTAATAATTAATATAACTTGCTATTATACATTATTGAATACATATATTTTTTTGTATCCAATAATGCATACTATAAAGTTTTAGGAATTATTCTTTCAATCAAGTATTTCTTATCAAAGTGTCTATTTATGTACAATAAACAATGAATATGTCATCAAATTTCAATCTCTCTCTATCTGCATATTGAAACTTCCTTCTCTGCAAGTATAAATAAGCTTAATAATTCTGATTCATAAACTGATTTCAAACTAACCAAGTGAACCAAAAATAACTGTATGATCACTTCATTATGTTTCCACAATATGACATTGTGTAATGAATGTATATGTTATTGTTTTAGCATAATTAACTACAAATATTTCATGTCTCCATTTTATGTTCATCATTTATTATGTCTCTATCATAAATATTTTATCTCAGTTAATTGAACAATAAACAGTTTATTTTAACCTCCAATATAATCTTCTAACATTTTGTTCTCAATGTTATCTGAAAATAAATTAAAAAACCTTGTTTGAAATAATATTTTTTCCATTCTAAGAAGAATTTTTTTATAAATTAATATCTTCCATGTATTATCCTTTTGAATGATCATAAATCATGTACCAAATAACATGCACAATAATACTCCACATAGTCATAACCACAACCATATACAATATGATTTAAAGATAATACAACACATGCATGATAGAAACAAGGTCACACTAGACCAAATGGCTATGACATGTATGATTAGATGTGACTCATATGCAAAAGCATGGTTTTATGTGACTACATACACAAAAGAAGAAACATTAAACCCTGGACTACAGTTTATACCCAAATGATGTATGAACACATATGAGTGTAATGTGTAAGATTTTGTCATATTCAAAATATGACATTCATCACACATAAAACTCATATAGTGAAAGAATACATATAACAATTATAAAATTATGAATTCATGAATGTCATGTCAAGAAATATCACATTGTCTTTGAAAAATCCCAAAATAAGAAACAATAATCTTTAACCCACAAAGACTTTTAAATAGGATTTAAAAACTTATGAACAAAAAAATGCATGTTGAAAAACTATGATGTCCAAATGGTGATGACTCATGGAAAAAGAATACATCATGCATTAAACCAAGCTAGTTAAAATGAATGATTACAACTATAAAGATAAAACTTATGTAATCAATATCTTAATCAAACATAAACTAAAAACTAATTAATAACTTTGATAGAAATAACATAATAAAAAATAAAACAAAAACACATGTGAATGAAAAATGGTTACCAAAACTGAAAGCCCTTTCTCCAATTGTTCTAACTTCTTTACCATCAACTTCTCAAACCCAATATGGCAATGGTTTTCCACATTACAAGCTCTGCAAACAACTATCATTTTATGTCATGACCAAGTTGTGCCCTATCTTGATAGAGCTAGGATTTTTAAAATAAAACCAAGCAATGTTTTTAGTTAACTAAATGCTTTGTGCCAATGAAAATGGAACTATTTATATGCCTTAAATTCCACATTAAATGTCACTTCAATTAATCACTCACTTGGTTGGTAGTGCTAAGTGATGTGTTGATAACATCACTTTAAAACATAACAAATAAAATTTTTCTAGGGGGTCGACCAAAAGGCCTACCTAGCACATTAATTTTTTCTTTTCCATGGTCACCAACTTGGTGTTTAAGAGATGTAGAAAATGTTACCTTATAAACTTTTTTTCACTCTTTGTACTTATGAGCAATGCTTTTAATACAAACTGTGCAATAACCAATGCAGTGTTGATCATAGGTGTATGACCTTAATACAATGACATATCAAATGCAATGTCAAGACTGTTTGAATGTTTCATTCTTACTGTTGATGTATATAAAGATAACTTGATCATGTATACACTGAATGATATTAAAATCATGATACACAAGTAATTGTAATCACCTAAAATTTGTCTAGTAGAACGTCCTATGCCCCTAATTTTGATCAAATTTTCCTCAAGTAAAATTCTAAATCTCAAAGGCATAATTTACTAGATATAATTATGTAATCAACCTAAATAATCCCCCTTTCATAATTAAATCAAATATTCTCAAATATTAAAACTTGAAAAATCATTTAAATGTCAAAACTTCCTTTTAATATAAAGTCCTAGCATTTTTATTAAAAGAGTACACCGTGTAACTTAATATTGATTAATGGCGATTAAAAAGGAGATTTCTATTTTATCTTATTCTACAATCAAGCTTGGCTAGTCAAAATTCTTGAATCCTTTCACATGGATTGATATTTCTCACCACTCATCTCTACCTAACATCTTTTTCCTCTTAATATCCACCCTTCATTCTTGAGGCAATTCCTTTAAAATGAAGATCTTCCTTGGCTCAAGAGGCTCCAAGATTCTAAATTCAAAGTCACATTCTTGCATTCTAGAGTAATCTTTCTATTTTGAGTTACTATTTTCTTTCATTGTTATCTTACTTCTCATTTTCTAGTGTAATCTTGCATTGTTAATCTAGCTTGCTTTTATTCTAGCATTATTAATTTTGCATCCTAGTTGCATCATAGCTTTGCATTTTCATTTAGATCATCTTGGAGTGGTGAATTCAATTCTTTCATCTCCTCCACATTAGAAATATTTTGTTTTGGAGTAGTCAAGTCATTAATCCCTCATGTCAATCTGATGATCATTCTGAAAAGGATTAAACTCACTTCAACTAGGAAGCAATAAGCCACTTTTGAGGGTTTAGTATTTTCATTTGATGTGAACTCTTATAGCTAAATTCTTGATTTAATGGTTTATTGGGTGTTGGTTGCATTCTAATTGAATATCAATAGTTAACCACACATTTTTGGCACCCACTGTGGGGCCTGAATCAGTTATTGGTCCCATTCCTTGCAAGTTTTTATTCCTTTTTCAAAACTGCAAAAATATCACACCTAACAGTCTAGATTATTGTACGACACCCTTTTTCATTGCATGCAACGGTGAGTTTTATCATATGATATTATGGAATAAGGTGATTCATCACATGCAATTTTGAATTTTATCATACAACACAATAACTTTGGCTTTCATTGGATGTCTATATGAGTTTCATCATACGATAATATGGTGTTGGTTATTTTTTATCTCATAAAAAATATAGAGTTCTTTTGAGGGCCTAGTTGCTTGAATTTTTGGATTTAGTGTTTGATTTGGCTTCATCTTGGCCTTAACATTCTATTTTATAGGAAATAACTATTTTTTGCAAGGTGTTTGAGAGGAAATTTTCTAATCAAAGTCATCTACAATTCCTTATTTTGAGACTACTAAAGCTTTTTAATTGTAGGATGCTTTCCAAATTCATACCTTGGAACTACTAAAGCCATTTGTATTGTAGGTTGCAATGGAGATTCAAGGAAACATTGTGTCTTCCTTAATTTGATATTTTTAGGTATCTAGCTTAACTAGGAAGGCTTCTTTTCTTGTGACTAATTGGGTAGTAGGAGAGTATGCTCTTCACCTCCTAGAGGTTGAACCAAAAATCTTGACCTACTTGGTTTTTCACTTGCAAAATAATCTTGGGTAAATGAATATGTTCTTGATGTGCTTGAGAGAAGCTAAGGAGTAGGAGAGTATGCTCTTTTTCCTTGTGGAAAATAAAAAATCTAGACCTTTATTATCCTATCTACTTTATTTTATCATATATCTTTAGAGGCCTATTGTTAAGGTAAAAATATCATGGGAATGACCCAAGTGGGACAAAGCAAAGCCATCTCATCCAATCCACTATAAAATTTATGCCTTGTTGGCCAAAAACCATAAGGACCTAGTTATTAACTATTTTGGGTCATTCATTTCACTGGAAGACCATATGTAAGAGTAATGTGTGGGGTCGAGAGGTCTCAATATTGCTTGCTAGACTGCCTTACTTGAAGTGCTTGTAGGGCTATAGGCCTCAATTTTGTGAAGCAAAACTACAAGGTACAGTTTCAAATAGATGATTTAAAGAATGAATGTGGCATTTGGAAGACCATTACAATATGAGAATTGAGTCTCTTATTTTGATCCATAACATGTAAAGTCCTTGGAAAAGCTGATATCACTTTGTGTGAGGTGAAGGAAAACCAAGTTGTGGGAAAACATTTAGATACTATCCTTTGACCTTAGGTAGTTTTCTTCTTGATGTGTTTTTGAATGTTTTGAGACCCATGGAAATCCTTGTGAAACAAACACTTGATGATTTTGACACATTGCAATACCCTCTTAGTGTTGGCATCCCCAAATTTTCTTTGTCATTTGGTGGATTGTTTGAAGACTTCAGTTTGATAATGCTATTTCCTACCTACAAACACTCAAACCTAATTTAGGGATACTCAAACTTATCACGAATCTTAAACCAATATAGTCCACATTGGTCAGATTCCTCAAAAATAGTCATAAATTGTCTTTTTCTTACATTTTGTCATTTTCCTTAGCATCGTATCCTATGATATGAGTTCTTTATCTCACCTAGTATTGATTTCCATCATACGATAATATTAGACTTCACCATATTATCACATGTAATTGGGAGTTTCACCACACCTAGTGTTAGATTTTATTGTATGATCCTGTGCTTGACTGATTATCAAACCTGCATTGAGTTCTCAAATTTTAGCATCTTTTATTGTCTAGGTTCCTCTTGTCTTTTTTGTCATCTTGATTAGTAGTCACCCATTTGAAACTGGTATTCTTAACTAATTGATTCTTTTCTAGTAATTTGGTTTCTCTTCACTCTTGTTTAAGATCTTGGAACTTCTCTAGTTCTTATCTTTGAATATCATGTCTCATTTGAAATTACAACCTTTCTTAACTTAGTCACAAGTGTCATTGAGTAGGTATTCAAGCCTCATTCTCAGTACCTTGTACTTATTTCTCTTGGTTATATCAACTTGGTCATAAATATGGCTTATTATGCATTCAAGCCTCACTCTCGATACCTTGCTTCTTGTTTCAGTTACATAATTAACTATTACTTACTCTTGAGACAAGAGCTATCATTATTTGGGTCTTTTGATACTAACTTAGTAAGCTTGTTACTATCATTTTTTCAATCTTATCTTCCATGTCAGTTAAAACTCATAGCTATTCCTACAAGGCTACAATTGATATGAAAGGAAAGTCTATTTATAAGACCCCTAGACCATCCTTTCATGGGGAACATTTTCATCAAGTTCCTATTTATGAGTCAACACCCTTTACCCATGCTGAGAATTATGATCAAATCAACATGTCGACCTATGATTGGGGCACTCACAAAAGGCATGATTCTGACTCCTCCGAGGATGAATAACCTACACAAGAAGAAATTCAAAAGTGTCAAGAGGACAAACATTTCCATAAAGTGATGCAAACCATCATGAGTCAAGACAAAGACTGATATTTTATACACCTCACCTCTATGGGTGTGAAACTTCCCCCTCACTCTAATGTAGATGGACTACTACAAAAAGAGGAAGAGTCTCCTTTCACAACTCTCAATAAACAACTCTAGGATCTACATTGTGAGATTTCACAACTCAAAAAGGACAAGGACCAGCCCTCCAATAATTATTCACTCAAAATGATATGTCCCTTCCCCTTCGACATAAATCTCTACATGTATCCTTTCCCATACAAGGTGGAGATCCCTAAGTATGACAAATATGATGGCAATAAAGATCCTCAAGACCATGTGCATGAATTTTGTGCCTTGAGCATGGATTTTATGCATGAGAAAAGTTATCTTATGAGACTCTTTCCTCAAAGTCTTAGTGGCAAAGTTATGAGCCAGTTTACCTCTCTTGCCCTTGACATTAAGAACTTTGATGAGCTTGTTCATAAGTTCATCTATCAATATTCTTATAACATCTCTCACATGGTTACCATGCTCAATCTATGTAATACAAAACAATGTGTGGGAGATCCCTTTGTTGTTACATTCCTTCAGTGGTGGAAAAAAATGTTTGCTAGATACCCTTGACAAATTCCTGAGATTGAGAAGATTGATATATTTATAAACACTTTGGTCCCAAAAATTAACTATGCATTGAAAATGCAAACTCACACATCCTTTGACAAACTAGTTGAAACATCTATTCGCATAGAAGATGTCCTTATTCAAAAAGGAGAAATTACCCTACAACATAAAGAGCATAAATATTCTTCCAACAATTAGCATAAAAAGGACAGACATAATTTTTGGGCCAAAACTAAGGATGTTATCAATGACATAATTGTAGGTACAACATTTGCATCTAACTCTAGCAAACCTAAGGAGCCATCTTTCAACCTTTCCATTGGCATTCAAGAAGAAAAAACAACAAGAGCATTCAACTGATCTGTAAACTAGAAAGTAACAGAGATAGGTCATGGATCCCTAGGCCTAGGAAATGTTTCACTCCCCTTGGAGAGTCACTTGAGAATTCATTGAAGATTTTTTTGACTAACAAGATCATTACATTTCCTGATAATTTTACCTATGTTCCTGAGATTAAGCATAAGTGGTGGAATGATAATAACTATTTTGATGACTATCACAATAAAGGCCAAAAAACTAATGACTGGATGAAGATAAAACATTTGATCTAGCATCTAATTGATAATGAGACCATTATGGTTTCAATCCCCCTCAAACTAATATTGATCATAAGGCATTTAAAGAGCCTTTTCCTAAATATGAAAAATGGGAATCATCTAAGACAAAAGACAACAAGGTAAGTTACACCTACTCTAACAATGACAATGTGATCCACATGCTCAAGTCCTTTAATCATACCATTAACATAATCAAGATCAAGAGAAAGACTCGAGCTGAATCTTCTAATGTAGTTACTCTCTCTCAAGGTAAGGTCTCTCTTCAAGGAGTAGGTTCTTTCTCCTCTTCTAAACATGAAATGAGCCAAGGGTCTAAAACCATTACCTCATTTGTAGCATGTGACTATAATTGGGTTGATCATCTTTAGTGTACATCAACTCAGATAACAATCCTTGAATTTCTTAAAATCTCTTCTACACATTGGGAGATTCTTGATCAAGCCCTCTTAGCAACTAATGTTCCTAAGGATCTAGACATAGGCAAGTTATAGTCCATGGTCATTTATATTGCTTCCCCACATTATCTAACCTTTTTAGAAGAAGACGATAAATATTTTAGTAACCCTCACAACCATCCTCTCCATATTGAAGTCCTCATACATAAGCATAGGGTAAAATGTATTTTGATAGATGGAGGTGCAATTTTGAATATATGCACATTCAACCTGGTTAAGGATCTTGGTTTCTTAGAGCATACTATTGACCCCAGATGAAAAATCAAAATCAAAGTTTATGATGAAGAGAAAAATTCTTCTAAAGGTATGGTATTCTTACCCATCTAAGTGGGTCCTATCTAGCGAGATGTTATTTTTCAAGTTCTAGATCTTCCACTCAGATACAATATACTTATTGGTCTCTCATAGATCCATGAAATGTAGGCAGTCCCATCGACATACCATCAATGTATCAAATTTCCTCACCATGGCATCGAGGTTACAATTTCTAGAGACTTGGCTTATACTTTAAACAATGTGAAAAAAGATGAAAGCATGGTTCCACACAATAAGGAATCCCAGAGGAGCCAATAAACTAAGAACTCTAGACAAGCAACACTGGATGCCTTTCAGAAGAAGTTGAGTATAACAAAAATCAGAGTGGGGGAATATAATATGGATGCTTCATGCTCTATGATCAACCTACCTATTTCACCTATATCTCATGGGAAACCATCTCCATCCTTCCAACCTACAAGAAAATCTACTCTACTAATTCATGAAGCAATAGGTATAGTCAAAGAAAAAATATCTCTTGAGAAAGAAAATGAGGTGAAGGATGTTTTAAAATGGTTGTACAAAGGAAAAGAAGTTGAACAAGAAGTGAAATATGTTTAAATTTCCCCTGAGAAGTATGGTATAAGTTATCACCTCATTAAAAAAATGGGATATGATGGTAAAAGTCCTCTTGGAAAAGGAAAATGCCTTATTTAACCTCTACATGTTGAATGTTGTAATCCCAGGGACAAAACAAGAGTGGGGTATCATGAATAGAAATTTGTACCACCATCTACAAGCGGCCCCATATTTGACAAACAAGGAGACTCTAATGATGAGGATGAGGAGGTTGTGCCCGGAGCTTATGAAAGGTTGTTACATATACCTACTATCAAAGTTATTGTACCTAAGAGACAAATTAGTCAACATGAGTCAAATACATCATTGAAAGCTGAACTAAATCAAGAAGATCCTATAGAGGAAAGACACCCTAACTAGGGGCAGCTTGTTAGCATTGCAGACATCCTCAATTTAACTCAATTCATTGATTCATCAGGAGAATTAAGACGTCCTAGGTTACCATATTTACCTATGTTAGATTATGGTGAATTCTCTCAAAATTTGAACATGTAAGTCTCCAATTAAGTAGTTGACGATCAAGACAACCAATCTGACATGACCAATCTCAATTTAGATGAAATCAAGAGACACATTTTAAATAAAGAGAGTAATGTTGAAGAGGATGCTATGAATATAGCTCAATACTTGGGATGATCTTCCAGTAGTAGAACTGATTCCCACAAGTATGAATGGGACCAACTATCTGATGCTATGATAGATATAGAGGTTGATGTCATTCATAAATATTCTCCTGCTTCTACTTTTTAGATTGGTGAAAGATCCAATACACAAAGGGATTTAGAGGATCATCCAAATAATCTACCTATAAAACTTGTTATCATAACTCCTACTCAAGATTTGTCTAAATAAGAAGAGTCTCCTGGTAATAGTCCTCCTACAATTCTCCCTCAAAACACCAATTGGAACTTTGGTTCATGAAATAGGATTATGATGATCTCTTTACATATATTTATTCACCAAAGGGAGGAAGTTAAACAAGATATTAATCTTCATTTTTGGACTAGATCAAGATAGTTAGGTTTGCAAAACCCTTCTCATATCTCCTCTAGTGATCCTTTGATAAATCGTGCTTGAAAAAACTCTAGAGAAGACAACTTTATCGACCTATCTTCGGTAGAAATGAATGATGATTATGATACCAAAGTATTTTCTCTTGAGCCTATTGGTTCCTTACCTCTTTCCTTCCCTGATCTAATTGATTGGAATACTTCTGAGCCCATAAACTTATTGTCCTTCTCCAATGACCATGACCTTTCATGCTATTTGCACATTGTTGAACCTCTTCCCTCTTCCACCAATGCAATGAGTGATAGTATGTCAGTGGAAAATATCAAGTATCTTAGTCACAAAAATAAAAATAAAAATAACAAGAGATCTGATGGTGAAAACCACTCTATGGCAGTGTCATATCCAAAACTAGTAAAAATAAAAGATGTATCTAATGGTGAAAACCTCTCTAAGGTGCATGTGGATGAGATACTTGATATTCTCCCTAAACATTTTTCAAGAATGATAATCAGTGCTTATAGAGCCTACACATCATGTGAGCTTGGGCACATCATAAAATCCATAAATCATACATCTTGCACAATCTATGTCTGAAGATGAAAGGCAACAATTTATTAAGTTCTTTAAAGAGAAGAAGATTATTTTTTCATGGTCTTATTCTGATATGCCTATATTAGATACAAATCTCATTATGCACCACTTATCTATTGCACTATGTATAAAACCAATGAAACAAAAACTGAGAAAAATGCATCCTCACATAGCACTACTGGTTAAGGGAGAGCTTGAGAAGTTACTCAAGGCTACATTTATACAAGCCATAGACTATGTTGACTAGATATCTAGTATTGTAAATACCTCAAAATATGACAAATCAATACGCATATATACAGGTTTCAAAGATCTAAATAAAGATTGTCCTAAAGATGACTTCCCACTACCAAACATAGACATGATTGTGGACCTTACTGTTGGATTCCAAATGTACTCCTTGATGGATGGATTCTTAGGATATAATAAAATATGCATCTCCCCTAAAGACTAGGAAAATACAATAACAACATTTACTTACGGGTGGGGAACTTTCTACTAGAACATCATGTCTTTCAGCCTAAAAAATGTTGGTGCAACATATCAACAAGCAACGGTGACCATCTTTCGTGATATCATGCACAAGAACATGGAAGAGTATGTGGATGACACATTGGCTAAATCTTCTACTAGAGATGTACACCTCATTGATTTGGATAGGATCTTCACAAGAATGGAACAATTCAATTTGTGGCTCAATCCAAAGAAGTGTGCTTTTGAGGTTACTTCTGGAAAACTTCTTGAATACATTGTCTTAGTGCAAGGAATTGAGGTAGATCCATCTAAGGTGAAAGCAATAATGGAGATGCAACCACCATGAAATATCAATCAAATGAGGACCTTACAAGGAAATCTACAATCAATAAGGACATTTATCTCACAATTAGTTCATAAGTCACAGCCCCTCACTAAGACTCTACATAAGGGTGTGACATTCAAATGGAAAGAGGATTATGAGAATAATTTTCAACAAATCAAAGAGGACCTTGAGAATCCTCTAGTTTTAATGGCTCCTATTCCTGAAAAACCTCTATTTCTCTACATATCAGCTACTACTTCTTCCTTGTGAGCATTTCTTGCACAACATGATGACCAAGGGTGTGAATGAGAAATCTATTATATAAGAAGAACTATGGTATCCTATGAGCTAAACTACATAGTTATTGAGAAGGCTTGTCTGGAAGTAATATTTTCCACCCAATATTTTAGACATTATATGTTGTCTTATTCTACGCAGGTGATTGTGAAAATTGATCCTCTCAAGTACTTACTAATTAAAAAAACATTAACTTGATGATTGGCTAAATGGGTGATGATTCTTAGTGAATTTGACATCTCATACGTCAAATGAAAGATAATAAAATGACAATTACTAGCAAAACAACTAGAAAATACACCTTTACAAGACACGCAACCTCTTGTGGTCAATTTTCTCAATGAATCTATTTTGCACTTAACACAATACCCCTGGAAAATGTACTTTGATGGATCTTTCACACAATAAGGTGCAGGTGTTGGTGCACTCTTCATCTCTCCCCAAGGTTAAAATATTATGAAATCTTATAAAATGATCTTTCCATGCACCAAAAATGTAGCAAAATATGAAGGGTTGGCTAATGGACTCAAATTGGTGATTGAATGGAATATTGAAGAACTTCATGTCAATCATGACTCTCAGCTTATGATCAATCAATTCAATAATGAATATCAAACTAAGGATGAAAAAATCCTACCATACAAATGTATGATTGATGATTTAAATAAGTACTTTGTATTTATCACCTTCCAACAACTACCATGTACAAAGAAAAAAGAAGCAAAATTTATGGCTACTTTATCTTCAATGCTACAATTGGAAGAATACTAATTTCTCTATGACTTCCTGGTGGAAGAACTCCCTTTCCCTACTTATGACACACCTAAAACCAAAATTATTTGCACTAGCATAACTCCTAACACTTCCTTATATAGCCAGATCTATGCCTACCTTATAGACCAAACTATCCATGACTCCCTCTCTCAGAATGAAAAATGGAATGTCATCCTAAATTCCTCTCAATATCTCATCATCACTAATGATTTGTTTAGGAGAGGTCTTGATGGTATGATTCTTAGGTGTTTAGAGTGTGAGGAGTCTAAGAGAGCACTTAGGGAAGTTCATGAGGGTATATGTGGATCGCACTCAAACGATCTTTCCTTGGTGAAGAATATTCTTACACAGGCTACTACTAGCCAACCATGGAGAAGGAGTCTATTCAATATGCTAAAACCTGTCAGAAATGTCAACTTCATGGAAAATTTATTCACACTCCTTTGAGAGATTTGTTGCCTTTTATTACTCACTGGTCATTTCAGCAATGGGCCTTCGATCTTGTGGGTTAAATATATCCTTCATCCTCTTATGGACACAAGTTTATTATTATAGCTACTAAATACTTCACTAAATGGGCTGAGGTTGTACCTCTTATCAAGGAAACATGAAAATAGGTGGTTGTGTTCATACTCAAATACATCATCTGCAAATATGACATCCCCTCCTCAATTGTTACAGATAATAGAGAACAGTTCAAAAATAGTGACATTGATGAGCTCTACACTAAGTTCCACATCATACATCATTCCTCCTCTATATACTATCCCCAGGGGAATGTATAGGCATAAGCTTCAAATAAGACAATCATTAAGATCCTACATAGAATAGTTAACAAATTAGGAAAGGATTGACACTTACAACTAAATCCAACCTTATGGGCTTACCAAACAAGCATCAGAACCCCTACAAGGACTACGTCATTCTCATTGGTCTATGGTTCTAAGGTAGTCTTACCAATTGAAGTTGAAATACCTTCACTTAGGGTATCATTACATATAAAGATTACAGAATCTCTCAACCTCAATAGCTAGAATTACTTAATGAATGCAGGAAAAAAGCATTTGATCATCTAAGGGTCTATCAAAAAATAATGTCTAAAGGCTACAACAAAAAGATCTATCACCATGAGTTTCAAGTTGGAGATCTCGTTCTGAGAGAGAACTCAAAAAATCAATCACACAGATAAAAAAAGGGAAAATTTGAACCTAACTGGATGGGTCCTTTTGTCATTTATGCAATATTTAGTTCTAGAGCTTATTAGTTAGTTACTCTAGAAGATTATGTTCTCAAAGAGCCTATCAATTCTCTCCATCAAAAAAGATTCTATAGCTAGACATTCTACATCTTGTAAAACAACCTATGATCCTGAAAAAAATCCTAAAAGTCATACACCGTCTTGAAAAAAAATCCTAAAAATCATATACACTCCTAAAAAAATCCTAAAAATCATATACAGTCCTGAAAAAATTCTAAAAAGCATATATAAATTCCTGAAAAGGGATCATCTTAGTGAAAACCTAGTAAATAGACGTCGTGATGTATGTGCAAAAAAAATTCAAATATCAAAAATACAAAAAAAAAAAAATGTAAACAACAAAAAGATTAGAAAAAGAAAAAAAATGTGCCTTGGTGAAAACCTAGAAATAGGCGCCTTGGTAGAAAATATAAAAAATACTTCCAAGTGGTGAAAACTTGACAAACATGCATCACTTGTAATCAATGCTCCATCTATCAATAGATGGTTGAGCTCTCATGCTTTCATCAGCCTTATTTTCTTTCTATATTTTCTTCTCCTCTCCTTTGTGTCATCATAGACTAGAGTTGGTCTTAGTTTTTTCCTTAGTTTTTATTGACCGCTCGGGGGGGAATCTCGCACTATCTATCTGAGCTATCAATGCTTTACCACTTGATTGATCTCTTGGCTTAATCTAGGTCAGTATATTAGTCCTCCCTAAATGATAATTTTCCACTGACATACAAATTGGTATTTCTCAACACCCCAATCCCATAGTGTTTCTTAACACTACCAATTTGGACAATGCTATGGTTTTCAATACATATCAGATCCTGCACTTTCATATCACACACTCAAGCTTTGACAATAGTACAAAGGTGTTTTCTTAACACCCGACACAAACATGAAGCTTAGAAAATTGAAATGAGTGAGATATGTTGATCTATTTTTTTTGTGTTTTCTGTTATCATTTATTTTTATTTGTTATGTCTTATAAGGTCACTCGATGATGTCTACCTGACTAGAGGCTCACGATTGGGGGCATAACATGTTTTCTTTGATTTCTTCTTTTGGTGTGGTTTCAATGATCCTAAGTTGTCTAATAAAATGGGTTTGTGTGGTAAGAGCATCCATCATGATTGAAACACCACACATATCTCGAGCCACTTTATCTAGATGCTTTGGTGAGGTTGGAACTATCTCCTTGTTTATTTCTTGTCTATACTACATAAGATGATAGTTTAGGTTATCTTGGTAGCTTGTGCCTCAATACAGGTGTTATCTTACAACATCAAAATGGAAATCATGTTTAGGTCATCTTGTCTCTCATGCCTTGCTTCTTACAAGTGTTTTCTACATCTATCTAATAGGGTTATATTTATATCTTCATGGTCTCTCGCACACTAGTGAAGATTGTATCAACCCCGATTTCCCTTAAATTCTCAGATGATGATAAATGAATGGCTAAAGGATCAATGACTTGACTCATGTGTTAGGTTGCATTTTCATTATATGGCTTCATTTATTTGTGCATATCTAGTTTCCCTTAAGTCATCCTTCCTTTCTCTCTACTGAAGCGGTCAACTACAACTTCTCTCATCAACTTTGCCTAATACTTGCAAAGTCATTATCATCATAAAAGGGGTTTGGGGTTCTAAGTTTTCATTATCACATATATAACAGAGTATGAAAAGGAAAACTATGATACAAGCAATACATATTAGAGAATACATGATATCAAAGCAGAAAGAAGAGGTACCATCCACATCTACACTATGCAACATCAGTGATAAAAGCATGAATTCAGAGCATATAAATCAACATAATAAACATAACATAAGATATATTACAAAAGGACATCACACATGAGAATAAAAATAAATAAACACCATGATCAAAGATGGAATGCATAAACATCATCAATAACAAAAACTATAACTCATAATATCCATCATATATATATATATATATATATATATATATATATATATATATATATATATATATATATATATATATATATATATATATATATATATATATATATATATATATATATATATATATATATGTATATATATATATATATATATGTATATATATATATATATATATATATATGTATATATATATATATATATATGTATATATATATATATATATATATATGTATATATATATATATATATATATATGTATATATATATATATTTAGATATATCAAAATGTTATCTCAAGTACAAAAATGGTGCATCTTCGATACACAGAGAAATAAATACATTAAAATATAGAAGGGGATAAGATAAGAAAGGGGAAGTCAAGACTGACTCCCTCCCTCTACCTGATCTTAGGGTGGAGGAGGAGGGACATCTACTCTTGTAGGCATTGGTGATGGTGTAGCTCCCTTTGACTGAGAAGCAAATTGGGTATACAAAGGTGCTCTAGCTATAGCTAGTACTACCCTGATGTACAAAGCATAATAATAGAACACTCTAGAAGCCTAATAGGTGGTCATATGCTAGATTGAATCTTGTGTGCTCTGTAGCTGCCACACTTTCCTATACCTATCAGGTACCTGCGACTCCAATACTACCTCTCATATCCTAGTTGATGTGAGGTCTGACTTGAGCTAAGCCATCTCATATGCCATGGTCCCTTGTATCACTCTGGGTACCTCAAATGGTGGTACCTTTATTTCTGAATCCTCTGTGATCTCCCTCTCCTCTCCCAATGGTCTCCCATGCCTATCCCACCTTAGAAGGTGTCCCCTTTCTACCTTCCTCTCCACCAGTCTCTCTACCTCCTCCTCCGGTAGCTCCTTCTCTATAGCTACAACAATACCCACTGACCCTAGTGAACCTCTCTCCCTACGCGGTCTTCTACTGCTAACTCTTGGGTGCCCTTGTGCCCTACCTCCCTATTCTCTCCCATCTCTTCCCCTCTATAGCTCATCTACAGGATCATCCTCATCTAATCTCATAACACGCTGAGAAATTTTTTTGAATCTCGAGAAAGGTTGATCTATCCTATTTTGTATATATGTAGGGGTCATAGCAACATCAGTAATTTTAGGAAGGTAATCCCAATCAACATCGAATAGTTCCCTCATCTCCTAAATGACAATGACATAAACAATTCTTGGCCCCTAGTCGGCCTCATCATCCAAAAATCAAGCTTATGAAGTGAACTTCGTTGATGTATCTTGTTTGTGGACCAAATTGGTGCCAGACCCTACTAACACAAAATTGCTCCACCGGGGGAGCGCACCTAAAAATTTATGATACATATCAGACTTTAAGTATAAGAATATATCAAAATAAGTAATACAACTATAACATCATCTCAGAAATCAAAGAATCTTACCTTCTAATCAGTGGCCTGCTACTAAACATGAACAAATATGCTCAAGAGGAGCGTGTCCATCTCTCACAACCAATATATAGTCGCCACACCACTACAGTCAAGTCATCAAACTGCCACCTCCAAAATGCATCCTTTCCCATATTGGGCTAATGAATATATCTTGTATATCTAAAAATATAAGGCATATCCACTCCTTGTGTTGCCTGTGTAACTAGGTGAGCTATGTGGATATGCTACTGTTCCTAGATCTGAAGCACTATACCACCTACTACCATGTTGTGTCCCCATCAATAAATGATCTCATGCAGCTCTTTGTACATGTGGCATAGAAGATAAGCACCCTAGCTAAATTTGTGTGGCCTGCTCAGTATCTCATATAGAATGTGGCCCCATCTACATTGAAAACCTTACTAAATGTGGTCAGGCATAGTGACACAACCAATTAATCTGGCCAAAACACATGCTAAAGGGTACTCCTAACCATACTTCCTTAGCATGTACTCCTAGGTAATGTGATGGTTGAGTATGGTACCATCTGCAAAAATCCTCCTCATAGCCATGATCCTCTCTACTAGATCTTGATCATAGAATACTAACTCTCCAGCTATTGGAAGATGGAGAATCCTATAGACATCCTCTGGTGTGATGGTGATCTCACTAGTGGGAAGGTGGGAGGTATTATGCTCTGAATGGAACCTCTCTACCAAAGATAAGTAACTCATGATTCACATGGATGTCAAGCATAGTAATGAGCTTCCCCTACCCACACTGATCAAGAATAGCAAGGTCCTCTAGTGATAAATGATGACTTAGTCTAAGTGCCTTAGGATAGGCACACCAAAATATGAGATCGGGCAATCAAATATGCAAAAAAGAGCACAAGGAAATGCATTAGTAATCAATCCAAATTAAGTATCAGCATATCAGAAATCAAGAATTCAACATCTCTACAACGTTATAAGGCTACTATGAAAGACATTATTTTACACAAAGGAAAAAACTACAAATGTGGACCATATGATGAAAGAGCTAACTCAGGTTTATCGTACAATGAAACTCTCTAAGCAGTGCAAAATGATTGCTCAGTACGATAAAGTTCTCGGTATTGTATGACACGCGAGTACCTATTGTATGATATGACTTAAACAACCATGGGACATAATTTTTCTAACCATTTTATCATATGATGGAACCCAAAAGGGGTGCAATAAAAGAGTTTTATCACATGATAAATCAGGTCGAAAGCCCTAAAAATAGCTAAAATATATGAAATCAAAGGCTGGGATTAAAGACTTCCTGGTGAACTATATACTCGAGGCTAGTTGTAGTACCTCTAAAGCTCAAATTGATGGTTTCATACTAGAATTTTTATTTTAGGCTCTCTGGAAATTTATGAGCTCTCAAATTCAATTGTAGCAAATGATTTGAAAATGACCCCTCCAGACCCCTTTTATATATTTTGACCTAAAATTCAAAGTGCTCAGAATCCTGTGAAAAATGCACCCCTCGCTAATTTTGACATCCTAAATCCATTTTTGGGATCAAAATGAAAATATTAGTTCATTTACCTAGTCAAATTGTAATGTCAACCCCTCTTGGTCAAACATAGTTGACCGTTGACGTTATCACTTCCCGCTCACTTCTATCTTCATTTCTCAAACCTTTGAGGTCAGTGTAATGAAAATTTATCAAATCTAAGTAATTTTAAATTGGTCAAACTTGGTCAAATGTTAGTTAAATATTGTCAACAAGACCTTGAAACAACTCAAACCAAGCTCTAATTTATTCAAATTTTGATGGAAATCTAGTCTTATTTCTCTAATATTGATTCTAATATCAACTCATGCACTTTACCTAACAAATTAGTCAAATTAGGCTTTAACCTATTTCAAAAATTTTAATTACAATCTCGAGGAGGCATGATAATATAGAAAATATTCTTCTACAATCAATCCTAATTAGAAAATCAATTCAAGCTTCATAGCTTGGGGCATATCAGCTTCATCAAGAATCATATCAAGTTGAGATTCTCTACATCTCTTTGAAAGAGTGATCTCATCGCTTCATATGAGATCACTAGAGGCATTTATTTTATCTCTTTGAGTATGTTCGGTTCATCAAAACCCATAACGATATGACATTGTTCCCGGGGCATACCAGGTTCATCAAGACTCATATTAATCTTGTATTGTCTCTCAATCAGGCAATTGGATTCCTCAGAATCCTTTTCAAAGTAGTTATCTCAATCTCTTTGATAGAATATTCAGTTTCAACACATCATATCAGGCTATATATTCTAGTCTCTCTCATCAGTCTTCAGTCAATCAAGTCTGAAGTTGATATATTTGATCTCCATTCAATCAAGTTTGAAGTTAGATCATCCTTATCATGAATAGTCTCATCACTTCATATTAGGTTGTTCTATGAATTGGATTCAATCTATTCTTTGAATCAACATGTTGCTCACACATCGATTCAAAGAGGGTCAAATGTAATCACCTAAAATTTATCTAGTAGAATCTAAGTCCCTAATTTTGATCAAATTTGCCTCAAGTAAAATTCTAAATCTCAAAGGCCTAATTTGCTAGACATAATTATGTAAGCAACCTGAATAATCCATCTTGCATAATTTAATTGTCAAAAATTCCTTTTAATATAAAGTCCTAGCACTTTTATTAAAAGAGTACATTATGTAACTTAATCTTGATTAAATGGAAATTAAAAGGGGGATTTTCTATTTTGTCTTATTCTCCAATCAAGCTTGGCCAATTGAAATTCTTGAATCCTTTCACATGGATTGATCTTTCTCACTACTCATCTCTACCTAACATCTTTAGCCTCTTAATCTCCACCCTTAATTCCTGAGGTAATTCCTTTAAAAGGAAGATCTTCCTTGGCTCAAGGGGTTCCAAGTTTCTAAATTCCAAGTCTTATTCTTGCATTCTTTCATTCTAGAGTAATCTTTCTATTTTGAGTTACTAGTTACTTTCATCATAGTTTTCTTGCATTCTTAGCTTTCTTTCATTTTTATCTTAACTCATTTTATGGTGTAATCTTTCATTGTTAATCTATCTTGATTCATTCTAGTATTGTTAATCTTGCATCATATATTTGCATTTGCATTTAGATCATCTTGGACTGGTGAATGCAAGTCTTTCATCTCCTCCACATTTGAAATCTTTCATTTTGGAGTAGTCTGTTGGTGCCCAAAAATGATGGATTTGCTTTTGGCCAACTAACAGGTAAAATGGTGATGCACCACTTGATACCTCTACAATTTTGGCTTAATCAAGCCAAGGCCGGTTGGCCCAAATTCACTTTGAACTACTAAATTATCTATGTCACACAACTGTGTACTTAAACAAGATTCATCCAAAGGTGGTGAATGATCCTTTGAGGAAAGAAAATAATCTCCTAAAAATCTATATTCTATAAAACTTGACTAAAATGGATTGTACTAAGAACTGAAAAGTAATTCTTTTGAAATAATGATTTAATGATCTACAAATTATAAAGTATGAACCAAATGATAATTTCCAAATAATGATTAGATCAGCGTCTTCTAAATACTTGGGCTATAGAGTCAATAAAAATTCAATCCTATGTATGATCAGAGATAGTTTTAAAAATAGCTTTAATAAGATAAGACCATCCTTTCAGAGGCTTCCACTTGATTCACAATTCAAATCAATTTACACAACTAATCCTATCGAGTTTAACTCAAATTAAGAGACTGATAAGAACAATGGTAGGTTCACAGACCATACAATTGATATTCGAGTTGTATATATTAATTTTGAATTATGATAATCAGGAAATTCAACACATTGAAACACTCTATTTAATAGAATATCTGAAAGACTAATTGAAAATATATAACTTATAACCACAAATGAAAAGAAGAGCACTTATCTTTATTGATGTTGAAAACCTGGTACATAAGAGTTCATAGTTGCAGTTGTTTATGAAATTATATTCTATGAAAATACATCTTGTATTGTCTTCTATCTTTTCATTTTACATTATGTATATATACATGTTTGAGTGGCTTTCACACCTCTTTAGGGTGAAAAGACACACCCTTATTACAAATTCTTTTGAAAAAATAATAAACTAACTAAAAAATAACTACCTAACTTTTGGATTTGGGTCTGGTTGAAAAATCAAAACACCTCATGGAGAGCTAATATTTTTACTAGAAATAGGAAATTTGATTTCCCGAACTGGGTCTTTTTTAGATTTTTAAAATTCGACCATCTTCAGCCTTTGTCGACATCATCTTTATAGTAGGTCAAAATTCCAACATTTTCTGAAGGCTTTGATCATAGAATTTTGATTGTTCTTGTCACAGAGGTTCCTTTCTTAATCTCTCAACTTTAAATTTAAAATTAATGTAATTTTTTCATCCCATTTCATGTACTCCATCATTAATTATTGGGCATAGATTTTAAGAGGTGATTTTTTAGGGTTTTATCACTATATAGGACTCCAAATTTTGCCCAAAATTTAGAGCTCCAACATAGTCAAGTCACTAATCCTTCATGCCAATCTAATGAGCATTCTAAAAAGGATTAAACTTTCTTCAACTAGGAAGAAATAAGACACTTTTGAGAGTTTAGTTTTTTCATTTGATGTGAACTCTTATAGCTAAATTCTTGAATTAATGGTTTATTTAGTGTTGGTTGCATTCTAATTGAATACCATTATTTAACCACATAGTAATCTGAATGATTCATAATATATGACATAGAACACATAAATCCTTATTATTACATTATAACGTATGCACTGAGACTTGGTGTCAAACTAAATTAGCTGAAAGATTATGCAATGTCATGACTGCAATCAAACTAACATACCCAAATCAATCTAAACAAACTAAATATCATGATGTCATATGTTGAATGATACAATTATATTGTTCAACATAAGTAATGATATTGAATGTTACTTATCATAATACTACCAACCATTTGTATTAGTGTCTTTGAAAATAAGGACTACTACAAAGAGGTGAGAGAAAAAGGTCAATTGGTACTTTGATGGACATAAATTTAGATATCACCAATGGAAACTTATTTTGTTATGCTAGGATAAAAGTTCTTGTGGTAAGAAAGATCCCAAAGAAAAATAGGTTAAGAGTTAGAGGATTTAATTAGTTACAAGTAATTAAAGTGGAGGAAGAGAATTGTTTTTTCCTTCGATGTAGGAAAAGGAAACATTCCACAAAGGATTGTAGATTTCCTCATAAGAAGATAAACACTTGGATTCAAAATAAAAGCCAAGGGGAAGGGTTAGCTCAAGAGAACATAGGCTCCAATCTAGAAAAGAAGGACATGGGAGAATGTAAAATAATTCCATACAATTAGAGGATTCAATCACTGATGGTAGATCAACTGGATCCAAATTTGGCCCCAATAGAGACAGGGGACTGGAGGATTTATGAGGAATAAAGACATGACAAAATCATGGGGACATAATTAGAGAATTAAGGGGATCCTAATGAATACATTGAGGGAGAGTTAGGATTTGTTAATCCAAGATGTATAAGCTAATCAAATATTATTCTACTAGGGTGTGGAAAGAATAAAAAATGAAGATGAATGAACAACCAAAGGAGAGAGGCAAAGGCAACTAAGAAAATGTCTCCCAAGTGTTGCTAATTTCTTCAAGAAGAAAATCACCAAGGGAGGAATCTCCCTTGGGAAACAAAGAAGATATCCTCATGGAATTTCAGGGGCCTGGAAGATCCTGACAAAAGAAGGATGGTGAAACACCATCTAGATAAAATGGTCAGTGATGTGATTCTACTCCAAGAAACCAAAAATAGTGAGGGGGCTGGGGAAAAGTTTGAAATTTATTTTAAAGGGTGGTCTAGCATGTTTCAAGCTTCCAATGGCCATGAGGGAGGTTTGGGAAATCTTTGGAAGAAAATTCTTTTTGTGTAACACCTGTTAATAAAAGGAAAAACTTGATATCATGTCATATATAGAGAAAATTTTCCACTTTAGAGTTCTCACTTTGGAATGTGTATGATCAAATTCAATCCACTGATAAAGTCAAGGTATGGGAAGAACTAATCCAAGAGGTAATTGTCATTGGTAATGGTAAATTCATTATTTGTGGGGACTTTAATGAAATCCTTGACCTAATAGAGAAGAGATGGGGTTAATAAAATAAAAAAATACAACTTATAATTTAGAAACTTTGTACAAAAAATTGAATCCATTGATTGCAAGACTTCATTAGGATGGTTCACTGGGACAAGCAGAAGGTTGGGTTTCAAAAATATTGTAGAACGGTTAGATAGGTTCGTATTGGGGCCACAATGGATAATAGAGAACATTCCTTTGAGTGCAAAGACTCTTCTAGATAGCATCTCTTATCACTACCCTATGCAGCTAGAAATTAGTGTAGAGAGAACCTGTGGTGGAGGCTATTTCATGTTTTGAAACATGTGGTGGAGAGATAAAACATTGTTAGAGTTACTAGAAAAGTGGTGGATCAAAACAAAGTATATTAAAGGTACACCCAACTTTTGGTTTATAAAAAGAATTACATACATTAAAGAGAATATCATAGTATGGAACAAGAAGGTTTCTAAAAACATATTCAAGGAAAAGGAGTTGATTCAAGATGATTTGGAAGACCATAGTGAGAGATTATATAATATAGGAAATAACATTAGAGGATTTCACTTGAGAGAAGGACTTAAAAGAAAATGTATTGGAAATTCAGAGACATGAAGAAATATATTAGACATATAAGGCAAGCGAAGTGTGGATTAAAGAGGGAGACAAGAACACTAAGTTCTTCCATGCATTAGTTAAGGCTAGGAGGGTGCATAACATGATCAATGAGGTGGTGGAAAAAAAAAAAACCATGTAGAGATATAGATAATATTGGTAAAGTAACAATTTAATAATTCAATAAAATTTTAAACTAACAATAGAATAGACATACAAAGAAAAGAAAAAAATCCTTGAAAAGACCCCAAGGTGAATGATGGAGACAATATAATTTATAAGAACCTTTTTTAGATGATGAAGTCTTCTCAACAATATTTGGGTTGCATCCTAATAAGGCTCATGGGCCGAATAAGTTTCTTTCTAGTTTCTATTAGAGGTGTTGGAGTTTTTTTTAAACTGATATATGCAAGGTTGTAGAGGAAGTCGAAAGTAAGGGGAAGTTTGTTAAAGAAATAAGCAATATATTTTTGGTAATCATACCAAAGAGGAATGAAATTAAATCATGGGATGACTACCAAATGATAGCATTGTGTAAAATTCTATACATAATAATAACCAAAGAAATAGCCAATAGACTGTAAAAATTTATGCCAAGGCTCATCTCAGCTGAGAAAAATGGTTTCACTACAGGGTGGGAAATCAAAGATAGTATTACTCTTACCTCTTAAATAATTCATTTGATGAACTCTAAGAGGATTAAAGATGTGGTAATAAAATTGGATATAGAAAAAGAATACAACAAAGTGCAATGGGAATTTCTTCTTAGAATTTTAAAGTAGCTTAGATTTTATTATAAATAGATTTGAATCATCAAGATGTTCTTATGCTCTCCACAATTTTAAATTGCAATTAATGGTGCTCTATTTGTCTTTTTAAAAAGAAATAAAAAAACTCGGCAAGGCAACCCTATCTCACCATTTTTATTTGTCATTATGGCAGAATCTCTTAGCAAATACATTTACAAATTGAGAGAAAATAAAGATTGGCATGGAATAGTGGTCCACAAAGATATAAGGCCAATAAACACTCGCAATTTTCAGATGACACAATGTCATTTGGTGAAGATACAATAAGGGAATAAAAGGTTATAAAAGAATCACTTGACATTTATGCAAAATTTGTAGGGAAGCAGATCAATGATAGGAAGACATAAATTTTATTTTTCAATACAAAGAAATTTATTCAAAATAGGATTGCAAGCATATTAGAATGGCCTATTGGTGGCCTGCCATTGAAATATCTCATAGTACCATTGTTCAATGGTGCATAGAGAACATAAATATGGGAGAGTTGATATATAAGTATAGGAAGAAATTTGAAGCATGAAAACACAAGTGGCTTGTATTTGTGAGAGAAATTTTGCTAATTAAATCAATTTTGGCAGCAGCCCCACTTTATCTGATGTCACATTTCAAACTTATGACAAAAGAAAATCAAGCATTGGAAAGTTTTTTCAAAAAATTCTTATGGGATGGTGCTAAGGAGGTGAATAATATTCCTCTTATTAGTTGGCTGATTATATGCAAATATAAGAAAAATGGTAGTGCTAGATTTAGGAAAATGGAGAAATAGAATATAGCTTTAGGTGCTAATCTCATTTAGAGAATGTACAAAGAGCCCAAGAAACTTTGGTGTAAATTCATTCAAATGAAGTACCTTGACAATGATGATCCAACAAGAGCGCTCACTTCTATCAACTCTCAAGGAAGATCTACAATCTAGAAAATTTATAAAGGAGTGTTGTTTTTTGATAGCAAAGCACTTATCATGGAAAATAGGAAACGATAGGAGCACTAAGTTTTGGAGAGACTTATGGAAAGGGCACGAGTGTTTATGTAAGATTTTGGAGTAGTAGGACCAGATAGATTAATTTGGATGGCAGTTTGGTGAGTATGTAAGGGACTACATGGAAGAAACCCATACTAGAAAGGGTATCTATATTTGGAAAACAACATACAATAGGAGTATGTCAATAGAAGACCAAAGAAGATTAATATAATTATTGTTGACTAGATTGATCTCTCTTAGGAATGAAGATGCTAAAATAATATGGTGTGCTACTTGATCTGGAGAATACAATGGGAGAATTGGTTACCAAATTCAAACTATTCAATAGGAAAATTATTCATGGCCCACTAAACCATGTTGGGATAAGATGGTGGCCCCAAGAGCTAGTGCATTTCTATAGACATTTCTTCATAGGAAAATATTAATAGGAGAAAGATTGAAGATATATAGAATTCATGCCCCCAATATACATTATCTTTGCAAGAATAGTGATGAAATATTAGATCACATGTTATATGGTTTTCCATTTTCTAGGTGGTAGGATTGGCTATGTTAAGAGTTAGAATGGAGTTCGACACAAGAAGAGAGTTTATCCAACTTATTGGAAGGGTGGTCAATTTTGAACCAAAAATAATTGTGGGGGGCATTATGGATCATATCTCCATCAATGGTATCTTGGTTGATTTGGAAGGAAAGCAACAGGTGAATTTTTAAGGCAACGAGTTGGGTATTGATAAGGTTATTGAAAAAATAAAAGAAGAGGGGGTGGGGGCGGGTAAGAGAAATTGCAAATGAAAATACATACAATGGGAAAGTTGTGTTTATTAATGAATGGGATAAAATAATTTGGAATAAATGGGGTAGTTTGAATCCTCCATTTATCAATATCACATCAAAGAAAATGAATCAAAAGTTAGGCATTTGGATTCCTCCAGAGAAGGGTTTGCTAAAATTAATTTCGACAGGGTTCCAAGGGAACCCCTGGAGAAGTTGGATATGGGTGCATTATAAGGATAAATGTTGGATAAATGGTGTTTGGTGTTTTTGGATATCTTGGAGTGGTCAAAAAAATAAGGTAGAGGCAACTTCTTTGGAAATAGGTTTAAAACACTATGTAGAGTAGATATTTGAGTCTTTAGAGACTGAATGAGATTCATAATTAATTGTTGATGTGATAAAGAAAGGATCAATCACCAGTTGGAAATTAAAGAGGATGGTAGGGGATGTGCTAGAGCTTCTAGATCAGATTCCTAAATTCAAAATCACACATGTTTATCATGAAGAAAATAGGGTAAGATATTTGTTTGCAAACTTGGGGGTCACTTCAAAAATCAAAGAAGAAAAGATATTTTGTCTAAACCAAAGGAATAATCAACATCAAATTTTAAAGGATGGACTCCTATGTATAAATAATAGGGGTCGAGAGGGTATTAGATAGGAAGGGAGATCTCACAATATCCTTTTTCCAGGGATGAGGGATTGAGAAATGATCAAAATAAGAAAATAGAGCATGTGACTAACAAATTGTAGTACCAGTGGGAAAAGGAACTATAGTTTATAGCATATCGATCAAGAGGATAGAATAAAAATATTGGGAAAGGGACAATCCAAGCAAAGAGAATAGGAATTTGGACTTCTCGAAAAAAAATAATGAAAATAAAAATAGAGAAATAAAATCTGGCAATATCTAACTTTAGTTAGATGTGATGCCAGAGCACCTACCTATCTGCAAATAAGGCATACATTATAGTTGATGAATGGCCCTTAAAAATGGGGGCTCAGTTCTATCAAATTAGAGTAGAATGATGCATCATTTTGGTTTTTGGTTTCTTGTACCAAGAGCAAGATGTGCGATAGTAATTTCAAATGCTTTTCAAAGTGGGTAATAAATGGGGGTTAGAGGTACATCTGCATGTTAGTATCAGGTAATTTGGGTGATGGAAGGCATAAGTGTGATGGCTTCATGTATGAAGCTATGATATGCCCTTTGGTGGATATTATTGACTCTATGGTGGGCTACATTGAAACTATCTTTGGATTTGTAAGAGATATGAATAGGGAGGTGGTGGAGAATTCTATTCTAGATCTTGATGAGGGGAGATTAGTAAGTGTCTTAATATTGTATGTCAATAGAGATTATTATTCAGTTGATGATGGTGATGAAGGATTAGATTCAAACTTGAAAACTAAGGGGACTAATGCAATGTGAGGAGGAAAAAAAAAGAAAAATTTCATTGATAATTCTTGGGAGGTATTTTGTATAGGCATCATGAATAACAACCTCTCTCCCTTTGGAGAATTACTAGAATCAAAGGAGAAATGGTTGTTTTCTATTGGAAACTACAATTGAAACAATTGTTATAGAGTCATTGATGTCAAACCTTAACTGGTAAGACAGTTTCTATCTAGGAGAGTACCATATCTTTTGATCGATGAAGAGGATTTGAAAAGAGGAGATAACAAGAGAACCTAAGGAAAGGTTGAGCTATGTGATAATTCAATGGGTACTTGATCATTTGGCATATTGACAAAATAATGTGTTGTTTACATAGTGAAGAAGAAAGACTGGAATCATAGGCTTAATTGAGCAAAAGTGAAGAAATCTAGTTTAAGTTGAGTGATGTTAGTGTCGACCGAGCACCAGTATATGCTAAGAAAATCTAGTGTTAACCAAACATCAGTAATTGTCGAGTGATAGATAATTTATAATAAGAAAAATGTTACCGATGACCAAGATACACAGTAATGACTAAGGAGATGAACATAGTATTAACCGAGTGTCAGTAATTTACATTGTGAGAAAGAATTGAGAATCTCAGCCAACATAGTTGAATTATTGGGATATGTAAAATGTGTTGACATTATTAATGAATGGTATAAAACATTTAATGTATGGTAAATCATTTTCTTATGATTTCAAAGAGAATTTTGGAGATGTATCTAGAAGAAAAAGGAGAACATAATGATGGAAGGATTCGATGAATCTGACCTAAACCTAAGATCTACTGAAGAGATTAAGCATAAAAAAATTAATCTACCTGATCAAGGAGGTATAAGATTAACCTAATTGTGAGGTTACAGAACAAGAGAGAAGAGGTTGATGTCATTGACCAATAAGTCTAAGAAGAAGGTTGAAGGTGAAGTTGTGAAGGAGCTTAATAGAGTTGTGATTGCTTGAAGAGAATTCTGAGCAGATCAGAGATGGAGATGAAAATGAAGGTTAGTAGGTAAAAAAACATATGTGTGAGGTCGATCTATATTTGCAAAGTGAGTTATATATTTTTCAGATCTGAACCTATTGTTAATCTCTAATCATTGTATCAGTCTAAATCCTTTAATCAAGGTTGACCTAATAGTCATTTTGTATAAATCCTTTAATCAAGGTGACATTCTGATGGAATGTTCTTAAGCCCTCTAATAAGGCCACTCCTAATAGGGTGATTAAATCCTTTAACTAGGTCACACCTAACAGTGTGTATTGTAAACCTTTAACCAGGTTGGATTCTCACAGAGCTCACTTTAGAAGAGTGAAAATCAGTAGCATGTTACAAGTGGTTTCTCCCAAATTGGGTTTCCACTATAAATCCCAGTGTTATACTTGTGTGAATGTTATTTTGATGTGGATGATGTTGAAATTTTATATTCTACAAGTTATTTACTTTAGGACAGTGGATTGTTGGACTGCAAGTTTTATGTTATTGGTATATGCTATAGAAACCAAGTTGAAAGATGATTAGATCTAAGATTGTTGAAGAGATAGAAAGTTGAATTGGTACAGCTAGACCTAAGAATAATGGATTCACCCCTCCACCCCCTCTCTTAGTTCTAAAATCATTCTAACAATTGTTATTAGAGTTGTTAGTGCTTGTAGATAAAATATTTTAAGGTACTTGAAGCTAATGATCAAGATGTACAAAAAGGAGGTACCAAAGTTGAACAAGGAGAACTTCGCTACATGGAAAATTTTGATGAAATTGCATCTAGTTGGTATTGGTGATTTGGAAAAATACTATGTGGAAAATGATTATGTAATACCTATTGCATCTTTGACTATCGAGGAGATGAAAGAAAAACAAGAACATAATCAAGAAATGTTGGAGATTGCATCTGCCCTAAGCTATCCTTAATTTGAAGACATTGAGGACTGTACTAATGCAAAGAAAATGTGGAACACTCTAGAAGCTACCTATGGTGGGGACACAAATGTACTAAGAGCCAAATTTGAAAGCCTGAGAGGTAAGTTTGATGAAATGAAAATGCAAGATGGTGAAAATATTGCTCAGTATTGTGGTAGAATTAAGGAAGTAGTGAATGCTATTAGAAGAGATAATGGAAACATTGATGATGAGACTATTATCGGTAAAGTATTGAGAAGCTTACTTCCTATCTATGCTATTAGAATTTTTTCAATACAAGAATCAAGATGTAACCCTGGTAATGTTATAACTCTGGAAAGTCTTATTGGAAAGCTTGCTACTTTTGAGCTGTCTAATTATGATAACTTCACTATTCATAATGTTAAATTTGCATTCAAGTCTCAAATGGTTCTTCATAATCCTAAGAAGGGAAAAGAAAGATGTGAGAGTAGTGAAAACAATAGAAACAATGATAGTGACACTTTTGATAATGATCTAGATGATCTTGAGGTGCTTATCGCTAGAAGGCTTAAGAGAGGAAAAGGGAAATATAAAGGTAAACTTCCTATTGTCTTTTTTTTATGTAACAATGTTGGCCACATTGCATCAAGATGCACTAACAAGATTGACAAAGATGAGAAAAGGGAAAACAAGTACAAAGACAAGAGAAATGATAGAGATCATTGAAGGTACAGAGACTACAAAGTCAAAGGTAATAAATCTTTCTATATTACTGAAGAGGAAATTGATAGTGAAAGTAGTGAATCTGATAAATGTGAAATAGAAGGTGTTTATGTTGCTATGAAAGATGTTTCTAATGAAAATGAGAAAAATGCACTTATTTCATATGTTAGTAAAGGTGATAAATGGATTATTGATAGTGGTTGTTCACATCACATGATTGGTGACAAAAGTCGGTTTGAAATCCTTAATCATTACAAAGGTAGAAGTGTTAAGTTTGGTAATGATGCACCATGTCCTGTGAAAGGAAAAGGATCAATAAGATTGACTGATAAGATCAAATGTGATAATTCTTACTGGGTTGAAGGTCTTAACTATAATTTGCTGAGTGTGGCATAGTTGAACAGTATTGGTTACCAAGTTGAATTTCAGCATAGAAAGGCTAAAATATTTGATGCCATTGGTGAACTAATTGTTAGTAGAGAACAGAAAAGAGGTAACTTGTTCTATCTAGACCTATCTGAAGAAACATGTTTGTTTGCACAATATGATGATGTATGGTTATGGCATAAGGGTTTGTGTCATGTAAACTTTGACAATTTGGTAAATATCAGTAAGTTCAAGAAAGTTAGAGGTTTACCTGTGTGTGTGAATTTTGTACCTAGCTGTAGACACAACACTTCAGTAAAACATTAGAGGTTAGCAAAAACCAAAATCTGGAAGTAATTGAAACTATGCTAACCAGGTGATTTACTGCCTTCTAGTAGGTGCGAGTATGATGTTCTCAGATTAGAATCGAGATTAGTGACAATGCAACACCTAAATGAAGGATTTGAATGCAAAGAATTGAAAAACTATATGAATGCAGATTTAATCTATATTTTTGTATTTTCTATGCAATAAGAATGAGAAACTGTATGAATCTAAGCTAGAATATATGAAAACTGATATGATATGCAATTAATCTAAGAATTGATATGCTAAATGATATGAATGCTCAAAAATAATGAAAATCTCACAACAGCTTTGATTCGCAAAGATGGATTCTTCGATCACCAATTTTCTAGCGTGAGGATGCAATTTCATGGATCCTTTTAGAAGAGCTAAAGCCTTGATTTTATAGAAATCCAAGGCTTTGGAGGTGCATGAGAAAAGCCATAAATCACTCTTGATGAACTCAGGTTGATTTTTGAGTCAACAAGAAATCAAAGAAGATTAACTCACATAATCATGCAAAATCATGCAAGAACAATTTTTTAACTCAAATCAGAAGTTTAGATTAGATTTGAACTCAAAATAGAATGTTGAGTTTCCAAAAGTTAACAACTTGCATTGATTTCCTGATTTTGAGTTTAATTGCTCTTTGAATGTGCACAATTAATTATGAATTAATTAAATAAATAAAGTGATTTATCCTCAACTTAACTGATTTTTGAAATTAAAACAATTGATTTATGGGTTAATCAATTATTAAATCAAACTTTATTCAAAAACTATATTATTAAATATTGACAACTAACTTTAATTAAATAAATAGGAATTTAATCAATTAGTCATAAGATTTTTGATTTATTGTCAAAATTAAATAATGCAATTTAGGAATAATTATAATTAAATTTAATTAAATAATTAAGTGGCAGTATTAAATTTAATTAATTAAATATTTAGAATATTCAATTAATCAAACTTTAGGATAAATAGGATTTATCGCCAAATAATAATTAAATTAAAGATAATTAGGATAAATAGGAATATTACTAGGAATATTCCCCGATGCAGAATTTAGAATAATCAATTAGGATTCAATAATGTGCAGATGTGCCTTAGGTTAGGACTTTGATGTCGATTTCATTCGATTTGAAGATGTAAGAGGTTAATGAACTTATAGCCCATTTTTGGGGTATTACATTTTGCCCCTCTTTGAATTATTGTGCAAAGCGTAGTGGTTCAAAGAATAGTTTGTGCTTGATATAGATGTATGAAACTAATTGGAAGGATTAACCGATTCTAAGACAAAAACCGATTGAAAGATTTAAAGATTTAAGATTTGAGAATTTAGATCCTGAATGACCAGAGATAATGTCAACTATAACAACAATGAACCGATGATTACGAAAGAGTGTCAAAACGCCTGATTCTGTACCTTATGATTATGAAGAAGTGAGTGACTGATTCTAGACCTGACTGTCCTTGTATGAATCATATTGGTATCACATCTTGAACCCATCAGTTACGAAGAACCAAGGAAATAACACTAATGAACTGATAGTTACGAAAAGCTGATACAGTTTACAAGATAGATTTAGGATACTAGATTGCAATAGATTTACCCCAAGCGATGAGGACTTTAGATGAATCAACAAGTAGACGTGGTTGTTATCTTGATTACTAAGAGAAAGATTTGATTGACAAAATTGAGTTATAGACTTTAAATGATGTGTAATACCATGCCCCCTTCGGGATTAAAATTGAAATTTGACAAGAAAAGTTAGCTTTGAATAGTTTAGAATCATGTTAATTGATTTGAGAAGTGGTTGTACACATCTGAGAATGCATTCTACATCGTTTGGAGGTCCTAGAGACCAAGTTTGACTAGGTTTGACCATGAGTTGACCATGGTTGACCAAGTTGAAATTTTGATAGTTTGATGTAAGATAATCAGTTAAGTTGAATTCTAGATTTTTGTGATGATTGAAGGTCAATTATGCAAGTAGTTAATAATATGAATGATTTTAGATTTTGATTTTGATCCCGAAAAGGATTCTACTTGATGTTTCATTGGAGGAACCTTCATACAATGCTCAGTCCTTGTGTCATGTTTAGCATTTTTGGTTTTGAAGAATCCTTTAAGTGTTCAAGTAATTTGTGAGATCATGCAAAGTGCAAAATGAAATGCAGAATGAAATGTAGAATGAAATGCAAACCTAGGACCTAGGACCTAGTCACTGATCATGTGTCGATTTGTTAGCATCATTGAAATTTTTAGGTAACTGGATAAATCAATACAATGGCCACTAGTTAGGAAACTATAGACATATGAATATTGATTTGTATATGCAAGAGTCAATACAACACCCACTGGTTAGATAACCATGGACATATGAATATTGATTTTATTTTTGAAATGTCAGATTAGATATAAGCACCAAGGCACAAATGCCAGGATGACCTGAATATCATGTCCATTTTAATATTGCAATTTGTATAAGCATCATAACATCAATTTCATGATGACCATAATACACCATGCATGTAAACACATCAAATAGTCAAGAGATCATTCTAAATCCAGTGTGAGTTACCCGTAGTGACCCTTTATCGTTCACATCCTTAGGCAAGATTGTGTTTCACAATAGGAGAAAGAATTCACTCAAAAAGACAATAGTTAGATCAAACTTCTTTGAATTTTCCAAGTATCAATGGTTGAGGTACTCATCGCCATCCAATACAAGATAGAGGCTCTTACAGACGGACACCATTTCAATCTAGAATTTCCAAAGTTGTTAGATTTTCACATACAAGAAGAAAACAAAGAAAAGATTATGCCCCCAGTCATCACTCTCTAAATCCTATAAAGGACATCATCGAGGAGCTCAAAGGACACAATATGCAAAAATCTCAATGCGAATCAATAAGCATACAAGGAGATAAAAGCATGTAAAAGCATAGATTGTTTTCAGTTTGTGTTGATGTTTGATTGTGTTGTTGTAGATGCAAAATCCTTTCTGGAGAGGAGACTGGCTGACTAAATTAGATGAAGCTTCAAAGGACTCTGACTAGATATGACTCATCTAAGATGTACTGGAGGCCATAGGATATGACATTGATTTCCACCAAGTGTTAAGCATTGATAGGATACAAACACTTGAGCTGATGGGTGTACAGATCGACTTTATTGAAACAAGGATATATGCAGACTAAAGTAGACTGAAAGCTAGGAAAGACCAAGATTGCACTGATAGATGGAGTGTTTTGAACAAGTGGCACCCATTTGCCAAGTTTTCACCATCTTGGTAGAGATTCTATTTTTGCTACCAAGGTGCCTGTTTCCAGGTTTTCACCAAGGCACTTTTTCTTTTTCTCATTTTTTTGTATTTTTCATTTTTCCAATTTTTTTTGTACTTTTCATATATTTTTTTTTTTTGTGAATCATCAAGGCACCCATTGCTAGGTTTTCACCAAGATGTTAATTTTTTCAGGACTTTTTCATATTTTTATAATTTTTTCAGGACATTTTACCATAGACTGAATGCCTTAGGCATAGAATTTCTTCAGATGGAGAACATTGATTGGTTCTCAGAGCTGTTCTCCTTCAGTTGTTGAGAGTTGATAGGCACTAGAGCCAAAAGTAGTAGTGATTACAAAGGGACCCAGCCAGTTGGGTTCAAACTTCCCCTTGCGCTCTCTATGTGATTGATTTTTAGGATTCTCTCTCAAGACTAGATCACCAACCTAAAATTCTCTATGTCTGACTTTCTTGTTGTAGCCTCTAGACATTCTTTTCTAATATACTCTGAGATGATCATACACTACTTGAATGCACTCATCTAGTAGTTCAAGTTCTTGCAACCTAGACACTCTATAGTCATCATCAGTAGCGTATGATCATCTCAGAGCATATCAGAAAAGAATGGAATGGTGTAGCCCCAGTAGGCATTCTGATACTTGTTCTGTAGGCCTAGAGAGCTGGATTGATCATGAGATGCTAGTCTCTTCCTATTTTATTAATTGTATGGTGTAGGATTGAAGCCTCTACTTGTCCATTCCCTTGAGGATAGTAGATAGATGACCAATGTTGTGTAATCTTGAATTTGGCACATAGATCATCTAAGTCTTTGTTCTTGAATTGACCACCATTATCTATGACTATAGAATTTGGAATACCATACCAACATATGATGTAGTTCAAGATGAACATAGATATTTGTTTTCTAGTTGCTTGTGTCAAAGGGACTGCTTCTACCCATTTCGTGAAATAATGTGTGGCTATAATAATGTGAGTATACCCATTAGAAGAATGAGGATGTATAGATCCTATAAGATCAAATGCCCATTGGTGAAAAGGCCATTGTGTAGTGAAGGGAATTAGATCTCTTCCTAGAGCATGAATTAAGTTTCCATGCACTTGGTACTTTTGACAGTTTTTAGCAAACTTGATAGACTCTTTCTCCATTTCTGGCCAATAGTACTCAGCCCTAATAATTTTTTGAGTTAGTGTTAAACCATTCAAGTGTGACCCACAAATACCATCATGGACTTCCTCTAACACATGTTGAAACTCTTCTCATTCTAAACATCTAAGTAGTGTACCATCTAGACCTCATTTTTACATATCGTGACCAATGATGACATATCAGGAGGCATTACAGATAAGGTATCTCTATTTATGATGGTTAAAGGTATCGGGAATGATTTGGTCTTTGAGATAGGAGAATAGGTTTTTATATCTGGATGAATCATGACCTACAATAGTGCAAATCATGTGAGTTTCAGTGGAGTCATATGCAAGATAAGATAGTGCTTCCACCAGGAACTCGTAGCGTAGCTCATGTTCAGGTTGCTATAATAAAGTAGATAATGTTGTCATTGTATCAGCTTCTGTTCTAGGTAATTGCTCAAATGTGATAGATATGAAATATTTCTTTAGATCATCTAACATTCTCTTGTATGGAATGAGCTTTTCATCCTTAGTTTGGTACACATCATTGACTTGATGGATTACAAGTTGTGAGTCTCCATGAATATGTAATTTTGTTACTCTCCACTCAATTGATATCTTCATACCATTTAAAAGGGCTTCATATTTAGCAATATTGTTTGTACAAGGAAATTTGATTCTAAATGCCTTAGGAATGGAGTATCCTTGAGGAGTGATAAACAAGATACCTGCTCCAGATCCATTCTCTATATAGGATCCATCAAAGAACAATTGTCATTCTCTAGAAGAAAGATTCATGATAGAGGAATCTAGAAATTCCATTTGCAGTGGTGTATCATCGAACAAAGGTGCATCTGCTAATTAATTAGCAATTACTTGGCCTTTAATAGCTTTTCTTTCAATGTATTCAATGTCAAATTCACTTAAGAGCATGACCCATTTAGCTAATCTACCCATGAGGGCAGCTTTGCTTAGTAGGTACTTTAGTGGATCAATCTTAGCTACTAAATGTGTAGTATGAGCCAACATAGAATGCCTCAGTTTCTATGATGCAAAGATCATAGCTAGAAAAGCTTTCTCAATCATTGAATAGTTCTTTTCCTATGCCACCAATGTTCTACTGATATAGTATATAGCTCTTTCCTTCTTGTTCTCATCATCGTGTGCAAGCAATGCCCCCGGTGATGTATCTATAGCGGAGACATATAAGACCAAAGGCTTCCCTTAAATGGGAGGCATCAAGATAGGAGGATATAATAGATACTTCTTGATATGATCAAAATTCTTTTCACATTCCTCACTCCATGCAACTATCACACCTTTATGTAATGTTTTTGTAAAAGGCTGTGATATGTCTGCTAGCTGTGATATGAAGCGTCTGATAGATTGAACTCTCCCTTGCAATGTACTCATTTGACCGATGTTCTTGGGAGGTTGCATCTCCATGATAGCCTTTACTTTAGCTGGATCAAATTCAATTCCTTTCTTTGAAAATATGTATCCTAAGAGATTTCCAGAAGTGACACCAAAAGCACACTTCTTAGGATTTAGTCTGAGACTAAATTTTTCCATTATGTCTAGTATCTTGCTCAAGTCATTTAGATGTTCAGCTCTAATCATAGATTTTGCTAAATTATCATCAACATAATCCTCCATAGTTCAGTGCATCATGTCATGAAAAATAGATGTCATAGCCCTCTAATATGTAGCACCAGCATTCTTAAGCCCAAATGGCATGAAATTCCAATAGAAGGTACCCCATGCACATGTGAAATCAATTTTCTCTTGATCTTCTGGAGCAATTTTTATTTGATTATATCTAGAAAAACCATCCATCAAAGAATACATCTCAAAACCCGCAGTCATGTCCACTATCATATCAATGTTAAGTAGTGGAAAATCATCCTTAGGTCATGCTTTGTTTACATCTCTGAAATCTATGCATACTCTTATAGATTTGTCTAGTTTGGAAATAGGTACAATATTAGAGATCCATTCAGCATAATCAATAACACAGATGAAACTAGCATTTAGTAGTTTCTCAAATTCAACTTTTACCAAGAGTGCAACATGTGGATGCATCTTTCTCAATTTTTGCTTAATAGGTTTGATGTTGGGATCTATAGACAAATGGTACATTATAAGATCAGGATCATACCCTGTCATATCTAAATACTTCCATGCAAAATTGATCTTCTTCTCTGTTAAGAATGTGGTAAATTTTTGCTTTTCCTCTTCTGATAGGGATTGTGCTACATGGATCAACTATGGTTCCTCTACTGTTCCCAAGTTGATAGATTGAGTGGGCTCAATTAGAATTGGAGATCTATCCTGTAAATGACTCAGAAGGACATCAAATATCTCATCCTTAGGCACCTTAGAGAGGTTTTCACCTTTGGATATGTCTTTTATTTTTACTTTTGTAGGTTTTGAGACTGCCACAAAGTGGTTTTCACCCTCAAAACTCTTTTTCTTTTTATTCTTATTCTTATTTTTCTGACTAAGATACTTGATGTCTAACTCTATCATGCTAACACTCAGTTCACTGATGGAAGTCCTCATAGGTTCAACTACATTGAGATAGCAAGAAAGGGCATAGTCATTGGGAAAGGTATAAATACCTTGGTTTAAGTTGGTGGATGTTATGTCAAGAAGGTCAGGGCGTTGGATAGTCAAAGTGGTGAAAGATTGGGAAAGAGTGTTTACGAATATGGATCCGTCATCATTGGTCCTAACCTGACGCTTGAGTTCAAAGCTGATATTACAACTTAAGACATTCAATTCGTGAATAGGCTCAATGTCATTGTGGAAATCCACTTCATCCATTGGTGGATCAGACTCAATAAGTTCATCATTTTGTTCTAGACTTACGTTAGGTTGAGGTGCATATTGGTGAATAACATCAACATGATTTTCTATAATAAGTTCATCTGGTTCTGGAATGACTCCCCATTCATAGTCATTTGATTCATCTTTTGTTTCTTCATCTAGACCTCTAGGAAATCTGAGAACATGAGTAAAGTCAGGATGAATACCCCAAGAAGGGTTTCCCTCATATTCTTATTTGAATTCATACTCATGGGAATTCATCTCAGAATAACTACCACCTTCCTCTTTTCAATTTCCTTTGAGATTAGTTGGTTCTTGTGTTGCAACTATCTCTTGCTCTATAGTAGGTTCTTGTGTTTCTACTACGTTAATCCTTTTTGTTGGATCATCTTCAGCTTCAAGGAGGTATTTTATTTCTTTAGGAATATGTTCATAAGGAATGAGCTCATCAGTGGTGTCTAAATTATCACTATCAGATTGTTTAGTTATTTCTCCCTTTAGTTGGTTTGCTACAGAAGTCTCAATTTATTCTAATACATGTGGGGAGTTCTTGCTAAGACAGAAAGATTTCTTCATGTATCCTAGACCTATTGTATTCTTGTTTACTTGGACATAATGATCAAGAGGTGATAGAAGACCTTTACCCTATATTCGTAGAGGTCCTTTTCCTTTATATCTCATCTTTGTGATCAATTTGTCCCCTGGGCCATATGACTTAGAAGGGATGTTTAGTATTTTAGCATCACATTTTTTAACAACTTGAGATTTAGGTCCATCTTTGTATAGCCATGTGAGCATAGCTTCATCCTCTTCAAACTCCTATTTAGATACTTGTTCTGCAACAAAATTTCCTTTATATGCCTCAAGAGGTTCTTTAGACTCTATTTTAGACTATTTTAGAGTTTGCCCATAAGAATTAGGAGAGATAGGGAGAGATGTCAAAGATAAGACTAGCTCTATAGTATATTCTCCCATACCATTTTCTTTGATCTTAACCTCTTTAGCAATGCCTTCCATCTTGGATGTTGAAGCAATGTCTAGCTACTTAGTGGAAGATTCCCTATTATTAGGAACAAGTTTATCAGCACTCTCTTTCAATGTATTGCAAGTTGTATATAGATCAGCTAGAATCGTCACTTCTACTCCTTCATAATGAAATTTCAAACACTGATGATATGTAGAAGGAATAGCTTTCATTTCATGTATCCAGGGTCTCCCTAGAAGGATGTTGTAAGCCAAAGGTAGATCAAGAACTTGACATATAGTATCTCTGATGACAGGACCTGCTCTGATAGGTAAGACAATTGTTCCTTTAGAAGATCTTTCTTGCTCATCATATACTTTGATAGTTATCTTCTTTCTAGAATCAATGGCCATTTCTGAAAATCCCAATTGTGTAATCAAGCTGAAAGAACAAATGTTTAGGCCAGCACCTCCATCTATCAACACATGTTTGACATGATGGTTTTGGATCAAGACTTCAATATGAAAAGGCTGGTTATGCAGATGACTCAAGGAGTTATCATCTTCCTCTAAAAAGGAAATGTACTATGGAGACGTAAGATGACTAGCCATTGTCTGGAATCTGTCTAAATCAATATTGTCAGGAACATTGGATCCGAGCAGAGCTTTGTCTAGAATGGCTCTATGAGTTCGAGATATTCGAAGCAACTCAAACATGGAGATTTTTGCATTTGTGTGTCGGAGTTGTGGAATAATATTGTATGAAGTAGGCCTTGTGTCTTTAGGATTTGAAGATTTAGATGTAGCCTTCTATTTAGAAGTAGATGAAAGATTGAAAGGCACCTGAGGGACATTGGATGAATCTAGCATTTATCCTTGTAGGTGTGCCTGAGCTTGTGATCAAGTAACTGCATTAGTTGATTGATTTTCTCTATCTTTTCTTACAATTATGATGACATTGCAATGCTCAGATAGGCATGGTTCAACCATATTGATGACAACATTATTTCCAGAGTAGGCATAATTAACTTTAGCACCCATATTAGGCTGAGAAGAAGAATCTTCTTTACCATGTTTAGGAAATGGTTCTATGAATGTTGTATGATCATTATTTCTCTTATGATTGTCAATCATGATGTCTCCCTTATCAATTTTGTCTTGTATGATGTGCTTCAAGTGAATGCAATTATTAGTCTTATGACCCTTATTGCGATGGAGTTCATAGAAGTCATTCTCCCTCCACCTTTTCGATTTAGGTTCAAGATCAAAGACTTTCATCTCAGGCAAGTAGATGATTTTGTTTGCCAATAGAGTTTTCATGGCAGATTCCAAGGACTCTCCAAGAGGAGTGAATTTTTTATTAGGATCTATAGCCCAAGCTCTATAATCAGATGAATTTTTGTTAGATTCAGATGTTTTGGCTTCAACAGCTTTGATGGCTTGGGTACCAACAGTGAGATTGAAAGCGGGTGCCTTAGATAGGGCACAGATATTATCAACAACTCCTTTATTCTTGTTCCAATTTTTGCCTTTGTCCTTAGAGCTAGATCCAGATTCTTACTTATCCTTTTGAAGTGATATGTCTCCTTTTTGCACAAGTACTTTCTCAATTTTGATTGCATTTTCTACCATCTTATCAAAGGATGTATGATTTTGCATTTGCAAGTGGTAGTTGAGTTCTGGAACAAGATTTTTGATGAAGATTTCTAGCTTCTTAGTTTTTGGAATGGGTCTAGCATATTAAGAAAATTTCTTCCTCCATCTCTTGAGAAATGTCAAGAATGGTTCACCTGGATATTGTTTCAGATTGCAGATGTCGATCATGGTGACCAGATGTTGAATATTGTAGGAGTAATGCTGATAGAATAGTTTGATTAACTCCTCAAAAGTTTTGATAGTTGGAGGCATTCTAGAGAACCAATGAATGGCTGACCCCCCCATAGATTGAGGGAAAATACGCATTAAGTAAGTTGGTTCATGCATGAACTCCATGGATTGAGTATAGAATTCCCTGACATGATCTTGAGGATCAGAGTTTCCATCATACTTATCATACTTAGGCATTTCCACTTTTTTAGGTAATGGTGGCATGTACAAGTCTTTATCGAATGGAAAAGGGCATATAGCTTCCATGGAGAACTCCTTAGGTTCCTTTTCTTTTTCAAGTTTGTTAAGTTTGACTTGCATGGGATGCATCTGTTTCATCATAGCCGTGATAGGATTTTCTTCCTCATGCATGATGATATCTTCAACATTAAATTTGGGAGGAAGTTTAGCTCCTTGATGAGCTAACTCTAGAAAGTATGCTTCTCTATCTTCCTTCAAGAAATACTTCATCATTCTTTTCAAGTTATCATCATTTGGATATTGGGCAATTTCAGAAGGTGTAGGTTCTTGATCCATACCATGTTGAGATTGATGCCCTTGGGACCCATGATGTGTCCTTCTATGAGACATGTTAGGAGTTTTAGGGCTCCCTGGATTAGATTGAGGTGGAGTTTGTTAATTACCTCCGTGAGTTGATGGAGGGGGTACGTAACCAATTTTCAATCGAAAGTTGCCAAGACCGTCATCTTCATAAAGACCAAAATTATAGAGTTTCTCGAGAGTTGGAGCCTAGAGAGTATTCAGAGGTATTGTATGGGATATTTCTCCAGATTTCTTTTGTGATGAAGCTCTAGTTTCCACCATTAACCTTGGGTGAAGCAAAAGAATAAGATGAAGACAACTGAAGAATGAATTGATTCAAGAAGATCGAATGATGCAACCTTGTCAAAATTGAGTTGATTAAAGATTAGATCGTACATAAATGAAGGATAATGTGCCACAATAGTGTGGGTAGACACCAAACAGATGGTGGGCACGAGCTCACAACACTTAGCCATTTAGTAAAAAGATTGAATTTGAAGATAATTTTGACAAGGTTTTGACACAAGATGAAAAAGACTTAAATCGATAAATCAGAAGGCTAAATCAGACTCAAGAGACCACTTTAGGAAAATGAATGGATTTATTATAGGCTCTGCTCTATTTCTGATGCAATGATTTGTTTGAAAAATTCCAAGATTTGTTTCTCAACTCTAGACATGCAGTTTCAGATAGTGTGCAATAGGAAAATAGGCATACAGACCCCAGAAAAAAATTAGATCTAACGGAATAGTTGACTAACTGGCAGTAATAAGCTCTTTGTTTTGAAAATTTCAGGACAGATTCATGTGAGAGAATGTTGTTTTGCATGGGGAAATACTAGGCTACGCATGAGAATGTGTTGTCTTGCACGAAAGAATGCTCAGAAAGCTAAAATCTCATGCGATAAAAGGACACAGTTTGACAATTTTGGCACAAATTTTGAGCCACAGATTTCAAGACACAAATTTTGAGACACAGCACTGGCTGTTCTTTGATAGAATATTCAATTCTCACTCCAAGAAAGGATTTTTTCTCAAATTGTGCTAATCCCTAGAAATACTACTGGTGTATGTTTAAAAAGTTTTTCAATAATGCACATATTCCTAGAAAATGAAAAATTTAGCCTCACTAGGGTTTGTAGTAATGGTCTGACTTTGCAACTTTTGTGATCTCAATAGGGAAAACTCCAATCCAGGTGCACCGGGGTTTTGACACAATCCGAGAAATTAATCAATTAGGAGCTGCTAGGGAGATCTGACAACCTAACAAGAGACCACACCTATGAAGATTTCTTCCACAAGAACATTTATATAGCGGTTGTTGCTACCATGGTGAAAATGGCTATTACCGCTTGAGGTTCCATCCACGTGGTTGACCCAATTAAGGGAATGTCCACTATGGTTAACCCTCTCTAAAGGTGACTCACAAAAGATACCACATGGAGACTGGTTCCAGATTCAAGGATCTGAGTTTCTGATACTACTCAAAAAGGGAGTAGAGCATAGTCCTCTAGCCTTTTCACTTTTAACCAAAACAAAGTAGACAGATTAATCTGACATGCTAATACCAAGATTATCTCACAAAGATCTATAATGTCCACCACTTATGATCTATCAACCTCTCTGAAGAGAATGTATCAATCAAAATTTGAAGACACGCGAATCTAATAGAACGTGAGACTCTCTCAGTACCTTCCCTACCTACAAGGGGATCCTTCGTCAGGAGGAGCTTTGCATGAATAAAAAAGTGGAAGAAGCTTTGTCCCTCAAGATCATCCATAAATAGTGTTCATAGGGCCTATTTACTATGTGTAACAGATATGCAGAAAGCAAATCTATGTTCGTTTTATAGCCCAAAATGAAGTTCATGATATGAAAGCAAGAAAATCACACAAGCTTGACACGTAAGAGTTCATTTTAATCCAAATCAAAATGTTATCACCTTAAGAAGAATACCTTAGGTCCAATGTTGTGCAATCCAGAATTTAGCACACATCTAAAAGTACAAAATCAAGACAAACCAATAGCAAACAGTAAGCGTTAAGAAATCAATAATTCAAAAGTACAAATCTGCAAATTCTATGTCTCTGTAGCAAAATCTCGCATGATTCAAGATATGGTCCCATGCAAGGAAGTATGGTCTCACACGACGAAGGATGAAGTCTTGTGCGAGGAAGTGCGAAACTAGCAAAATGTCACGCGAGGCAGGATGTGGTCCCGTGTGAGAAAAGGCTAAACCAGCAAAATGTCATGTGGTATAGTGACAAATCTCGCATGAGAATCTATATAGAGATGTACGAAAGTATGGTCAGAAAATTAAAAATCATAGTTTTGATAGAAAAAGTGCTAAAAAAAAATTTTAAACAAAAAATAACGTCCTGCAAAGAATACCAGATCTTAAAAAAACAAACTTGAAACCCTTAATCTCAAAAACAATAGAACAGGTAGCAGCAGGGGAGTTTTGATAGAGAAATGATAGAAGATTGATAGAATAGAAGGGAAACCCATTTCAGGGCCCCACGGTGGGCGTCATAAATGTGTGTGTGAATTTTGTACCTAGTTGTAGACACAACACTTCAATAAAACATTAGAGGTTAGCAAAAACTAAAATCTGGAAGTAATTGAAACTATGCTAACCAGGTGATTTATTGCCTTCTAGTAGGTGTGAGTATGATGTTCTCAGATTGGAATCGAGATCAGTGACAATGCAACACCTAAGTGAAGGATTTGAATGCAAAGAACTGAAAAACTATATGAATGCAGATTTAATCTATATTTTTGTATTGTCTATGCAATAAGAATGAGAAACTGTATGAATCTAAGCTAGAATATATGAAAACTGATATGATATGCAATTAATCTAAGAATTGATATGCTAAATGATATGAATGCTCAAAAACAATGAAAATCTCACAATAGCTTTGATTTGCAAAGATGGATTCTTCAATCACCAATTCGCCAGCATGAGGATGCAATTTCATGGATCCTTTTAGAAGAGCTGAAGCCTTGATTTTATAGAAATCTAGGGCTTTGGAGGTGCATGAGAAAATCCGTAAATCACTCTTGATGAACTCAGGTTGATTTTTGAGTCAACAAGAAATCAGAGAAGATTAACTCACATAATCATGCAAGAATAGCTTTTTAACTCAAATCAAAAATTTAGATCAGCTTTGAACTCAAAATAGAATGTTGAGTTTCCAAAAGTTAACAACTTGCATTAATTTCCTGATTTTGAGTTTAACTGCTCTTTGAATGTGCATAATTAATTATGAATTAATTAAATAAATAAAGTGATTTATCCTCAACTTAATTGATTTTTGAAATTAAAACAATTGATTTATGGGTTAATCAATTATTAAATCAAACTTTATTCAAAAACATATATTATTAAATATTGACAACTGAATTTAATTAATTAAATAGGAATTTAATCAATTAGTCATAAGATTTTTTATTTATTGTCAAAATTAAATAATATAATTTAGGAATAATTATAATTAAATTTAATTAAATAATTAAGTGGCAGTATTAAATTTAATTAATTAAATATTCAGAATATTCAATTAATCAAACTTTAGGATAAATAGGATTTATCGCCAAATAATAATTAAAGATAATTAGGATAAATAGGAATATTACTAGGAATATTCCCCGATGCAGAATTTAGGATAATCAATTAGGATCCAATAATGTGCAGATGTGCCTTAGGTTAGGACTTTGATGTCAATTTCATTCGATTTGAAGATGTAAGAGGTTAATGAACTTATAGCCCATTTTTGGGGTATTACATTACCAAGATTGAAGAAACCTGATAATGTGATGTGTAAACAATGTCAATTGGGAAAAATGACAAAGTCTAGTTTTAAGAGCAATACATATACTTCTAACAATATTTTGAAATTGTTTCATACTAACCTTTGTGGACCTATGGGTCTAAAAAGTTATTATGGTGATAAGTATTTCATTCTATTTGTTGATGACTATTCTAAAATTATGACTATAATATTTTTGAAAGAGAAATCTGATGCATTTTAGTCGTATAAGTGGTATTTGGAAAAAGTTGAAAAAGAAACTGGTAAAAGCTTGAAATGTTTGAGATCTGATAGAGGAGGAGAGTTTATATCAAATGAGTTCAATTTGTTCTGCAATGATAGAGGAATAAAGAGACAGATGTCTGCACCTAGAACACTGCCATAGAATGGTATAGCAGAAAGGAGAAATAGATCAATTATGTATTGTGCTAGAACACTGATGATTGAGAAGAATGTTGCACAAAATTTCTGGAGAGAAGCTATAAGTATAGTTGTCTATACCTTGAACCAAGTACAAATCAAGAAAGGTACAAATGCTACACCTTTTGAGTTATGACATGGTTATGCACCTAATGTGAAGTATTTTAGAGTCTTTGGGAGTAAATGCTATATCTTGAAAGATAATAGAAATGGAAATTTTGATGCTAAAAGTTATGAAGGCATATTCCTAGGATATTCCACTAAGAGAAAAGCTTACAAGTGTTTGAATTATAACACTAACAAAATTGTGGAAAGTGCAAATGTTAGAGTTGATGAATATGTAGAAAAGAATGAATTGGACTTCAAGAAAGAGCATAAAGATTACAGATCTTTTGTATACATGGAAGAAGGAGAGGCCAAAAGTGCACCTAAACCACATGTTGAGGAACTACATGAGTCTTCCGAGCCACAACAAGATATTGTCGAGAATTAGTAGGATGCTACCGAGCATTAGGAGGATATTTTTGAGCATCAAGAGGATGTTTCCATGTAATTCGAAGAAGAGGCAGAGAATTTACAAGATGAACCTAAAGATTAAGACCAAGGAGAAAGGAAATTTGAACCTACTTTGGCACAATATGTGAGAAGACATCATAGACCTGAACAAACCATTGGAGATAAATAATCTAGAGTCATCACAAGAAATAGGTTGAAAGATCATACATGCTTACTATGGGAGTTTGAGCATAAAATAGTGAAAGATGCTTTAGAGAATGAAGATTGGATATAAATCATGAATGAAGAAATAGAGTAGATAGAAAAGAACAAAACTTGGACTCTAGTGTCAAGATCAAAAGACAAGAAAGTTATTGGAACAAAATGGGTATTCAGAAATAAGCTCAATGAACATGGATAAGTTACTAGAAACAAATCCAGATTGGTATGTAAGGGGTATGCATGAGAAGAAGGAATTCACTATGGGGATACATTTTCCCCCGTTGCAAGATTGGAAGGAGTGAGGACTCTGCTTTATTATGCAGCTTACAAAGGATTCAAAGTATATCAAATGGATGTCAAGTCTACATTTTTGAATGGGATATTAGAAGAAGAAGTATGCATTGATCAACCAGAAGGATTTATTGATCCAAGCAAGAAGAATATGGTTTTCAAGCTACACAAGGCACTGTATGGATTGAAACAAGCCCCTAGAGCATGGTATGAGATATTGCACAACTATCTAATAAAGATTGTATTTTTAAGGAAAAATGACAACAACAATCTATATATGAAGACTAAAAAAGGTAAAGGGATTTTGTTAGCTAAAATATTTGTTTATGATATCATTTTTAGAGGACAAGATGCCATATATCAAAACTTTTCAAATGAGATGTAAATTGAATTTGAAATGTCTATGTTTGGTGAGATCAAATTCTTTGTTGGTTTGCAAGTCTATTAGATGAAGAAAGGTGTCTATATTACTCAATCTAAATATGTCAAGGAGATACTAAAAACTTTTGGTATGGAAGATTCTAGACTAGTAAGCACACCTATGGCTACTGGAAAAAAGTTATCTAAAACTGATGATATAGCTAAACTGAATCAAACCTTGTATAGATCTTGTTGGAAAGTTTACTATACTATTATGATTTAGTGTTTTTGTTATGGAAACAAAGTCATATGAAGTTTTGGAGTCAGCGCATTACTTTGAAGATCATAAATATGGCTAAGTATGGAAGACTGGATGGTTAGCAGAGCACAAGATGAACAAAGCATCAGCGCACATGTGTATGATCAAGTTATGGCATGCACCCTTGAAGATAAGCTTTAGATTATATAATCATGCTAAGTCTAAGAGAACATGATCATATCAGTTAGTATCAAGAAGTTACAGTCAGATGAAGTGACACAGACAGTGAGCGACAGAACAAAACAAAGCATGGAGCTGACTGTTGTTATTTCACTAGTACAAAAATAGCAATATATGACCAAATAAACTACCAAAAATTGTAGATAAATGACCAAATTTGGTCATGTGACCAATGGTAGTTTATTTTCGGTCATTTATCTTGTGACCAAATTTATGACTAAACTATTTTAGTCATTTATTTGGTCATTGATTTGGTCATATATTTAGTCATTTATTTGGTCATTTAGCAGTTTATTTGGTCATTTATTTGGTTGTTTATTTGGTCATTTATTTGGTCATTTATTTAGTCATTTATTTGGTCATTTATTTGGTCATATATTTAGTCATTAATTTAGTCATATATTTAGTCATTAATTTAGTCATATATTTAGTCATTAATTTAGTCATATATTTAGTCATATTAGGGCATGATGGAATCGAACCATCATCCTCCTACTTCTAAAATAGGTGCTCTTCCATTGAGCTAGTACCCTTTAAAGAATAATCATACCATGTATACTAGTACTTTCCACTAAACATGATTTCAAGTTTTTCCATCTATAGTTCAAGTGTAGCAAAGCTTAAGGGGAGGATGACTAGTGATACTTTAAGGATCATTTCAAGTTCTTGTACCCTTGTCTTCTTAGAGTTACAAAATATAGTAGTTATTTTTATTATAATTAAAATATCTTAGTACCTCTACTATCCATTTTTATTTTTTTATGATAATGAAGTCAAATTCTCACCTTTAGCCTCTTTATCCTCTCAACTTCCTTTTCCAGCTCCAGAGAGAATGATCTTCACCCATTCCAAGTTGAATACATTCTTCCAACAACTCCTGTAACTCCTAGAAGTATTAGAGATACCTAACTCATTACAAATTTAAAAGAGACAAAATAATAAATATCAGTTGAGTAGATGGAAAGGGTCATTATAAGAACTTGAAATCAAAATTGAAACACCAATACAATCATTTACCTCAGATTAACAATCTAGCATGAAGTTTCATAACACTAACAAATGTTGGACAATAAAAGAATGCATTACTTGGCAAGTTTGTGATAAAGTAGTCAATATTAAAATTATGAGTAGAATAATGTAACAAGATTGTTCTCTTGCAGACCATTCTATAAGTTGTGTGTTTTGCAAGGCTAATTTAGTTCAAATCCAGCACTGGGCACATTCAAGAGCACTTGCAACTTGAAAGAAATAAATTTATTCTAGTGTAGCAATAGAAAAGAAAAATTTAACTATTTAATTCTAAAAAACCATCTACAAGAACAGTTGGATTTAAATTCCAACTAAGTCAAACTTATTTTACTCAACACATTTTTAACTTTTCCAAGTTTTTCTTTATAGCTCCAAGATGCACCCACAACAAAAATATGTTCATCTTTGAAGTTATAGACATGATTGATATAGACAACAAAATTCACCTGCACAACTAATGTTTAGTGGCCACAAATAAATTATAGGTTTAAATTTTACTGAGAGTACAATTCTTAACCAAGATATAATAGAAGCCCTTTCCCTCCACATTTATTGGAAGATAGAGAGACCAAGGAGCTAAAATCCATATTTAGGAGAATAAAGACAAATTAAATGGTAACAGCCACAAAATCCCTACAATAGGAATTATTCATAGAAAGATATGGCTTTTGTTGATGATCAAAGATTTGCAACTCAGTTGGTTCACAATTTTCCAGCTAAAGATGGCAGGAACTTATTCCATCATCAAAAATGGAAAGAAAAATAGCATCTGGTGATGAACTAATTTTGATGATAACAAATTTTCCATTGTGAAATCTACCAGCCTAACCATTCTTGTCAAAACACTTATATCTCAAATTCATGACATTGTTACTCTAGTTCTAGCTAGTGGGTGTCAATTCCCACCGGGGTTTTTACCTATTTGGGTTTCCCCGTAATCATATATGGTGTCATGTGTTGTGGTTTTTAATCTTACTTGCATTGATATTCATTTTAGTACTTAAGCAATTAAGTTAAGTTTCAAGATATCAGAAAAAGTAATAATATATAGAACATTGATCCCCCCCCCTCTCAGTGTTCCCATTCCTAAAAATTGGTATCAGAGCTTTGGTCCTCTAAAGACAAGTTTAACCACTTGAGGAGATCATGGGTTAGGAAGAAGTGAAACATCTAAAGAAGAATATTGAAGAAGCTCTTGAAGACCTTGACAAATCTGAGAAATAAATTGAAGAACTAAAACTAGAGGTTAGTGATTCTCAGGCATTCATCAAGAAACTTAGAAAATATTTGAACAATTTCTCTACAAGTGATTTAGGGGAAATGGTCAAAAAGTTGAATGAGGAAAACACTTCTCTCAAGACTCAGATTGAAGAGTTGGATGAAAAGTTACTTAACAATCAAGAAGTCTATGAAGAACAAGTCAAAGAAAACAAGCAATTGGCTGAAGAACTAAGGCAAGCAAACATGAAAATCTTGGAGTTAGAGAACATTAAGAAATAGATGGAATCTGAATTGACTAAAGCAAAGAATCATATTGAAAATTTACACACAATCAAGGATCTAATAGAGTCACAATTGTATGCTTGGAAGCTAAAAGGAGATACCACTGGTGTTGGATTCAATGAAGCCCAAGTTTAGATTGATGCTATGCGAGATAGAATGAAATCTCCTAAAGAACCTACAAAATCCAAGAAGACTCAAGATCATAATGAAACTAAAGCAGAACCATCTAAAGATGAGTGCAAGCCATTAAACAAAACTTTTTATGCCTATAACAAGCATGGACACATAGAAAGAGATTGTAAAGAGGTAAGACCTTTAGATGGTTACTGTTATTCATGCAATAAGTTTGGTCATAGAGCTATGAATTGTAGATCAAATCAAAGAAATCAGAATCAGCAAAGTCAGAGAAATCATCCTTAGCAAAATGTTAGAAGTCCTCAGAACATTACATGTTAGATATGTAATTATAATGGTCATTCACCTAGACAGTGCAAATTAGTAACTCACATCAATGCATCAAGGAATTTAAGGCCTCCAGTCATTTGTCACTCATGCAACAAGGCTGGACACATCTCAAGGTTCTGTAGATCAAAAGCTCAAAGATAGGAAAGCCCTAAAAAGTCAAAAGGATCAATATTGGATGAATCAAGAGAAGTCAAGTTTTTGAAAGCTATAGAAGATGCGAGCTTGATTTGGAAGGAAGAAAATTTAGATAATGTTGGTGAAATATTTGAGGATGCATCCGCAAAGGATGCACCTCCTATTTATGGTTAAATGACCTTCATGGTCATAGAGGGAGCTAGATTAGCTCTAGACCCCTACGTGGCTGGTATACTCACCCTAAGTGTATGCACCTTTGGTTACAACTATTTGGAGATTAGTAGATGCAGCATGCAAGAGTGCACCTCCTGATTGATAGAAGAAAGGAAGATTGTAATTCTCTATGGGATTCTATGTTTACGTGGCAAGCATTAATGGCAGAAAGTTGTTTTTATAATCACTTAAGTTCCTCTATTTGCACATTTACATTCAAGCTTGAGCCTTTGGAGATCACAGGATTTCAAGTAGTTGAGTTGTGAAGAATTGCAGTTGGATTATCAGCAAAAGGATGTTAAATTTGTTGCGAAGCCCTAGTTCGGATGTGATGGTTTAGAAAATCTTGGAAATCGATTTGAAGCAATTAAACAAGTAAGTCATGGATACTCCAGTTGTTTTTGATGTTGTTGAAAGGAAAAGATATGTCTTTAAGAAGCATCCTTTCAAGTCAATCCTAGATGACCTAGAAGGAGCATTCTCTAGGACTCCTATGGGTGTTATACACATAGAGGACATACATGCATACATTTACTATGAGAAGGAACCAATTGGATTAGATAGGATTAGTTCGCACATGGAAACCATGATGAATCCTAACAAGACATTCCTAGATGAGTTCACACACTTAGAAGACAACCCTATTGTTGATTATGTGACTACTTATGCATTTTATGAATCTGAATGGATTAAGATTCTTTTGAGAAGAATTTACGACAACCTATTCTGGATAGGAGAAGTCCCAGTAAGAATAACCATTGATTAATGAACTAAAACTGATTGAATACCTGAATGACTTGAAGATCAATGATTAGAGATCACCGAGTACTGAAATGATATGTAAGATAATTAAATCAGTCATTATGTTGTCATTGATGTCAACTAGTTTTGACAGTACTTATCATGATAGTTGCAAATATCTAAACATCTATAAAGAGGAGAGAAAAGATGAAGAACTAAGATATCTACATAGAGGAAGATGGATATGAAAGATGAGGATAAGGAATACTTTTGGTAACTTATTGATGATTCTATGACTTCATATGGTTGACTTGATTATGTTGCATTAATCTATTATGAAGTTAGAAGAAAAACTTAGCAAAGCAGTGTGGCTGGTAAATGAAGCACTTCAATATACACTGAGCCAGTGTAGTGCATACCGAGCGACAGTATTAACCGAGCAATGATGCATTTCTTTGTTAATCGAGTATGGATGAAAAAACTAAATGTTTAGTTTAGCTGATAGAAATTGATGAGCTCGAATGCGTATTATTTCAAGGTTGAAGATAAAGTTTGTTATGAGATCCACGGCTAATAAAATTTGAACAAGATCTAAAGGATGGAATTGAAATGAGTTATTGACACATCTACCAAGGAAGGTTTAAATGGAAAAATCAACGAAGGAGATTAAGTGAAAAAAATTGATGGATGAAAAGAAAATGGTTTACTTGTCTATATAAGAGACATTGCTTTCATTGTTGAAATTATGCCAGAATAAGGAGACTACAGAGATTTCGCATGAACACAGCTTCATGCATGCCTAATAAGACTGGTTCAAGGAGAACCAAACTACAGAGTTAACCAAGCGTCAGAGAGCTATTACCGAGTGATAGTAAGTTATTGGATATTGAAGAACTAAATTAAAATATTGATTAGAGGATTGTTATGTGCTTAGAATAGATCTGAATATCTACAAAATTGAGTTGTATTGTAATCAAATCACCTACTATTTTAGTTTAACCATTGTAACAAGAAAATTTATTAACTAAGTGGACTTAACCATCTTATGATATGCCCTATGTCATTCATAGAATATACATTGTTATCCTATCAACCCCATAGTGAATGTTGGTTGGATGATAAATTTTAGTCTTAAATCCTCTAACAAGGTCACACCTTACAGTGTGTTTTGTAACCTTTAACAGGTTTGGCTCTTCACCGAGCTCACTTCAGAAGAGTGAAAAATATTTTGGGTTACTTGTCCCAAGTGGTTTTTAACAAGGTTTCCATGATAAATCATTGTGTTATGTGTTTCTATTTGATGATGGAGGAAAACTTGTTGGAACAGGAGCACAATCCAAAGGTAACTTGTATTATCTTGATAATGTTGAGTCTTCCTATTTAATGATGAAAAATGAGGATGCATGGTTATGGCATAAAAGGTTATGTCATGTAAATTTTGATAACCTAATTAAGATCAGTAGAAAGAAAAAGGTTAGAGGTCTTCCTAGCCTAGCAAAGCCTGAACATGTTATGTGTCATGAATGTCAAAAAGGAAAAATGACAAAATCTAGTTTTAAGAGTAAAGACTATTCAATAAAGAGAATATTGGAGTTAGTTCACACTGACCTATGTGGTCCCATGACAACTAAGAGCTACTATGGAGATAGATATTTCATTCTGTTTGTTGATGATTACACTAGATTGATGATTGTAATGTTTTTAAAAGAGAAATATGAGGCATTTAAGATGTTTAAATGGTACAAAGCAAAAGTAGAGAGAGAAACTAAGAAAGAATTGAAATGCTTGAGATCTGACAGAAGTGGTGAGTTTATTTCTAATGAATTCACTAACTATTGTAATGAGTATGGCATAAAAAGATGGGTTTCTTCTCTGAGAACACCTCAATAGAATGGGATTTCTAAAAGGAGGAATAGATCAATTATTTATTGCGCAAGGACACTGATTATAGAAAAGAATGTTTCTCAGACATACTAGAGAGTGACAGTTAGCATAGTGTTGACACCTGAAAATTCAGGTCTTAAAATTGCAAATGCGTCAGGGAAGTATGGTATTTTATTTTTATTATTTCCCTATTTTCTAAAAAATTAAATAATTAAAAAGGGGTCCATAATGTTTATATGGTTTGATTTTCAAAGCAAAAGTTAATTATTTTATTTCCAAGTTTTAAAAGCATTTATATTTTTTTTGGAATAAAATAATTATTAAAAATTAGGTAAAAGGGGCGGCGATCGGGAGTTGAACATGCAACCTCTTAAGCCAATCCCCTTTTCCTACCTACCTAATCCCTCACCCCTAACCAATTAGTCTACATTATTCTTTGAGAGGAATAGGGGAAAAGTATTTACTTATTTTAATTGTATGTGCAGGTGAGAGATCAAAATCACTTTTCACACAGGGAGTTACCTCTTCCCTAATTACCTTTATAATTTAATAATATGATTATTGTGTTATTTTGTATTTATATATTTTCTAAATTTTAGGAAAAAGAACGGGGAGGGGGAGTTGAACACTCGACCTCTCGACCCGTTCCTCTTCCTACCTATCTACCCGACTCTACCCTTAACCAGCTACTCTACGTTATTCTTCGAGAACATGTGTGTGAATAAATATATAAATTAAAGCAAAGGTTACCTTTTTTTGAATTTGAATCAAATAAATTATGGTAAAAGCTTCATGTGGCTTGATTTCTTGTAATTATTTTATTTCCCCCCAAAACCCTAAAAGGTTAAAAATATAGGATAAGGTAAATGTATTTTTGATAAATATTAATTTTCTTAGGGTTTGGATGTATTTTCATATTACCTTCTAATTTTCATATTTTTATATGTGATTAAATATTTTCACCTAGGTTATGTTTACTTCTTTCAAGGTGAAAAGATTTTAGAGCTTTTACCTTTCTTTATTTTGACTTTATCTTTTTATTTGTAAATTAAAAGATTCGTTAATATGAACATTTTAGAATCTTTATTTAGATGGTGAGATTATTTTAGACTTCTAAAATTATATGTATTATCCTACACAATGGTTTTAGCATTATTTCACATTGGAAATATTTTTTTTAGTACTAGGGTGGTTACTTTGTATAAGACAATGTTTTTGCCTTATGTGAAATGATTCAAATACTATTCTTAATTTAGGGTAAATGCCCCCTTTAAAGGGTGAATTGTAAAATTCTCTACCCTAATGCTTTTGAAATATTTTCATTACATTATGTTTGTTAATAAATGCATTATGTTGTATTTTAGAAAAATAAAAATAAGATGCTAAAGCATGATGTATTTTATTTATCTCATTATTGAAACTTTTATGAGTTAATAATTAATATGCTTGTTTTGATGAAAATGACATATAATAAAATTTTAAATTTTATCACCCAAGCACATATTAATTTTATATGAGACCTATTTATTTTTCAATTAATTATTAATTAATAAATGAAATATAGTTTTCATATAAGATTAATTTATGACATATGTAATGATTTTAGGTTTTAAGTATCTAATGATAGGTGTTTTCGTGCAGGATATTAAATATCATATTATTATTGCACGAAATGCCAAAGAATGATAAATTGATATATTCATACAGGAATTATTCTTAAAAACCATTATTATGGTTTATTTTAGGGTTAGTTTTTAGAATTAGGTCCTGTGAAAGGACATGTCCTTTCACAGGGAACCTTTGAAACATGTATTTATATCAAAATAATTGTAAAGTCAGGGGACACAATTCTATCACGACAATAATAATATTCATATGTGCAAAAATATTTCAAACAATTTTGTGATGGCATATACACCTATTATGGACTAAATTTTTTATGGGCAAATCTGGAGGGCTAGTATATGAAATTTGATCAGTACTGTAATGCTGCCGGAATGAGATAAGTTTAAATTCTTCAATGTTATAATTCAGTGATTTTGATGATATTTATGTGTGGATGAATTCTTTTGAGTTCCTTTAATGTGATCGATCTGAATTCTGTTATCAGTATATTTGATGAAAATATTGGTCTCCCAGGATATGTTTTTAGTTAAACTCTTCCAAATTGCGCGATTGGTAGGCCTATAAACATTGGAGTTAAATTCAATAAAGTTGTCTATATTGATAATTTGGAATTCATTTCTGTCTCCTAACCCATTTTGATTGTCAGGACTCTATGCCCAATGTTATAGGCACTGATCTCATATATAGTACTGCATTTTACATTTCTGATTGTTTCATTTATTAGTTTCTAGGTTTTGCCCTCATTTCAATTTTGAAGCATTTCAATCAATCTTTAGGACTTAGTTTGTAAATTTCCAATTTGCATTTCATTTGATTATTTATTACATTAATATTCTAACTTTCTAACCATACCTAGCATTAGTGCATAGATTTCAATTTTGTTAGTGTATTTGTAATTCAATTATTTCAATTTTCAAGTTTAGAATCCTAACCTAGACTCGTTAGTTGTTAGAATCTTTAGTCCTTAAGTTATCTTCAAGTTTTCTGTTATAGGGTACACCTGCCCTGGTTACTAACCTAAAGTGTAGGAATCTGACCTAAACAAAGGTCGAATTCATCAACTGGTTTCCCAAAACTACTAAGAAGAAATCCAGTGATTTCAGGAACCAACACATAGTTTTATATGTTCTGAACTGAGTACAATTGAAGGACACAAACAAAACACACTATGAGTTATGGTTTGGTCACAAACCGACTGTAAGTTACTTCATAATTTTTGGTAGAAAATGTTTTATTCTAAAAAATGATAGAAATGGAAATTTTGACTCTAAAGGTGATGAAGGAATATTTCTTGGATATTCTACTAAAATCAAAGCTTATAAGTGTCTAAATAATGTTACTAATAAGACGATTGAAAGTGCTAATGTCAGATTTGATGAATTTGCTGATAAAAATGATGAAGAAATCACTAGGGAATTGGAAGACTATGGTAGATTCACTTACATTGAACATCCAGAGTACCTACCAAAGCCACAGGCTGATTCAACCGAGCATAAGGAAAACAACACCGAGGAACATCAAAGGGAAACTAAAGATGAAGAAGGAGCTACTGAGAAAGGAAATGAACCTGAACAAGATGAACAACAAAGAAGAGATCAGGTACTGGCAAGATTTGTCAAAAGACATCATCATGAGAACCAAATCATTGGAGACAAGCAAGTTGGCATGCTGACAAGAAGTAAGTTAAGACAAGGTACGTGCTTAGTTTGTGATTTTGAACTGAAAAATGTTAAGGTTGCACTGGAGAATGATGAATGGATAAATGAAATGAATGAAGAGATAGAACAAATTGAGAAAAAAAAGACGTGGACTTTAGTACCCAAACCTTTTGATAAGAATGTTATCGGTACTAAATGGATTTTTAGAAATAAGTTGAATGAGAATGGAGAGGTTACAAAGAACAAAGCTAGACTTGTTTGCAAGGGATATGCACAAGAGGAAGGTATAGATTATGGTGAAACTTTTTCACCTATTGCTAGACTAGAAGGAGTCTGCATGTTACTTGCATATGTTGCACATAAGAAGTTTAAAGTCTATCAAATGGATGTTAAGTCTTCTTTTCTGAATGGGATACTAGAAGAGGAGGTCTACATAGAACAACCAGAAGGGTTTTTTGATCCAAATAACAAAGACATGGTATGTAGACTACACAAAGATTTATATGGTTTAAAGCAAGCACCAAGAGCTTGGTATGAAAGGCTACATACTTATTTGTTAAGTATTCATTTTGTTAGAAATAGTGAAAACATCAATTTGCATATGAAAGGAGAGTCTGATGACACTATTTTGATTGCTGAAATATTTGTGGATGATATAATTTTTGGAGGAAAAAATCATATATGTAAATCATTTTTTTATGAGATGAGAAAAGAATTTGAAATGTCTATGTTTGGAGAGATTAAGTTCTTTCTAGGCTTGCAGGTTATTTAGCAGAATGATGAAATTTTCATCACATAATCAAAGTACATAAAGGAAGTATTGAGAGCATTTGGCATGGAAGATGCTAAACCAGTTGGAACACCAATGGTCATAGGCTACAAAATGACTAAATATGATGAATCTACAGAGGTAAACCAGACATTCTACCGATCTATGATTGGTAAAATGATGTATGTAGTACACGGTAGACCAGATATCGCACATGCAATGGGGATTGTTGCCATATTTTTTGCCAATCCAAAGGATTCACATATGGTTGCAGTAAAAAGAATCTTGAGATACCTAAAGAAAATAGAGGAATGTGGATAATGGTATCCTAAGGAAGGCAAGTTTGAACTAAGAGTCTACACCAACACGGATTGGGCTGGAAATATAGATGACAGAAAGAGTACAACTAGAGGAGCATTTTTCTTTGGTGAAAGACTTGTTACTTGGACAAGTAAGAAACAACCTTGTATTTCTCAGTCTACTGCTAAATCAGAATATGTTGATGCTACTACAAACTATTCAAACATTTCTTATATCAAGCAAGTGTTGGAAGGGATGAATGAGGTAATCACTGATCTAGTGATTATATATTGTGACAACATTAGTGAAATAAATATTTCTAAGAATCTTGTAATGCACTCAAAGAACAAGAATATTTCTATTAAGTATCATTACTTAAGAGAATAAGTACAGGAGAAGAAAGTCAAACTGGAATATGTTACATCAAAAGAGCAACTTGCTGATATTTTTACCAAGCCTCTATCAAAGGATACTTTTGAATACTTAAGGACTAGACTTGGGGTCCATCCCCTGTCTACCGATCACTAATGTGATCAAGAGGTTGCATTAGCCTAATCTTATTAGAAGATCATTCATGTTGATGCAACATAGCTCACACTTTGGATTCTATCTAAGGTTGTGAAAATTGAGGAACAAGTGGCATAACAGTATACCAAGATACATTATATGCACCAGACAACATAGAGTCACATGGCTAATGTAGAGCTATATGTTTTATGTTTTTCTTTGGCATTGTTGTCAAAGGGAGAGATAAACAATATGAAAAACTGAGAGATCACTGGAACATCTATCTAAGGGAGAGATAATCTGAAAAAGTCAAGGAGAGTTTTGAAGTTTTGTTGTTGAGGACAGAAGGAATCTAAGAGTTGAAAAGATCAAATCTGCAGAGAAAAGTCTACACTTACAATGCTGTCATGTAACATAGTGATTAAACATATTAAATATCAAGCTAGAAAGAGCTTACAACATTTGCTTACATAGTTGTAGAATACATGTTTGGTATGTGTATGGTATATTTCATATTGCTTGAGTTTCCATCAATGCCAAAGGGAGAGATTGATGAACTACAACTGATTGAATACCTGAATGACTTGAAGATCAGTGATTAGAGATCACCAAGTACTGAAATGATATGTAAGATAATTAAATCAATCATTATGTTTTCATTGATGTCAACTAGTTTTGATAGTACTTATTATGATTGTTGCAAATATCTAAACATCTATAAAGAGGAGAGAAAAGATGAAGAACTGAGATATCTACATAGAGGAAGATGGATATGAAAGATGAGGATAAGGAATACTTTTTGGTAACTTATTAATGAGTCTATGACTTCATATGGTTGACTTGATTATGTTGCATTAATCTATTATGAAGTTGGAAGCAAAACTTAACAAAGCAGTGTGGTCGGTAAATGAAGTACTTTAGTATACACCGAGTCAGTGTAGTGTATACCGAGTGACAGTACTAACTGAGCACTGACACATTTCTTTGTTAACCAAGTATGGATAAAATAAATAAATGTTTAGTTTAGCCAATAGAAACTGATGAGCTTCATGCATGCCTGATCAGACTAGTTGAAGGAGAACCGAACTGCATAGTTAACTGAGCGTTAGAGAGCTATTACCAAGTGACAGTAAGTTATTGAATATTGAAGAACTGACTTGAAATATTGATCAGAGGATTGTTATGGGCTTAGAATAGATCTTAACATCTACAAAATCAAGTTGTATTGTAATCAGATCACCTACTATTTCAGTTTAACCATTGTAACAGGAAAGTCTCTTAACCGAGTGGACTTAACCGTCTTATGATATGCCCTATGTCATTCATAGAATGTACATTGTTATCCTATCAACCCCATAGTGAATTTTGGTTGGATGATAACTATTAGTCTTAAATCCTCTAACAAGTTCACACCTTACAGTGTGTTTTGTAACATTTAACAGGGTTGGCTCTTTACCAAGCTCACTTCAGAAGAGTGAAAAATATTTTGGGTTACCGGTCCCAAGTGGTCTTTCCCTTAACAGGGTTTCCACATTAAATCATTGTGTTATGTGTTTTTGTGATGAATGTTTGGTTATCATGCTTTACATATTGCATATTTGATTTGGTCGGTAATCACTATGAGTCATTAATTGGTAATCGGTAAAGGTACAGATAGTTTAGTATTTTATGTTACCAAGCTGTAGAAATTTGCTGAATTTGTTTTAAGTGATACATTTTGTAATTGGGACTATTGGATAACTGATTTAACTAATTCACCTCCCCATTTAGTTATTCTAACATTGATCTCATTCATGAGATAATAGGATTAGCTAAGACCGATGCCATCCTTCCCACTGGCAAGGATGTCATGAAATTGGTTGAGCAGGCTTGTAAGTCCCGCAGTGACAAGCGTGGAATGATAGTTGAACCTATAGAAGAGAAAGACATTAAATTGATGTCTATGATACTTGGATACAAGTTCCAACATGCTAACAGGGTCAATAGTGTGTCTGTGGCCACTCTTCTAGCAGCCATCAAGATTGTGAAAGAAAATAGTGAATTCAAGTTGTGCCAGATCTTGCGTGCACAATTGATGGACAATATAAGAGCTATCAAGCATGATAAAAGTAAGATATTTAGGTTTGGGTCACTAATAATATACATGTATTTCCATATTGTTGGGAAACTGTCAAATCTCTATCTAGACAAGAGTCTTCCCACAATGCCTTAGATTTCTTTCAAGGCATCATCAGAGAGCACGCTAAAAGACTACATGGAGCTGGAAATCAAGACATTCAGGATAAGAATTTGGATGAGGTATAGAATACCTAAAAGTATAGTTGAGAAGTATAAGGATAGTATATGCTTCATGGTAGAGATAGACATAACTTGCATGGAAGCAGTAGATCCAAGGACCAAATGGATTTATCCACTTGGATATGAAGTGGAGGAACACATTCTAGAAGCATATGCACAAGTCCTCCTTATAGCGCCAAAAGATCCAAATGAGCCAAGATGGGGTACATATGAGGAGAAGACAAGGCAAGTAGATGCGGTCCTAAACAGTGCATCGACCAAGAGGAAAGCATCTAGAGCTACCTCTGAGATATTGAGAATTCATGGTGTCACTTAAGTTGACCTGGATAAAGCTAGAGAAGCCAAAATAGCAATGGAAATTGAGAGTGCACCCACTACTAAGGTAAAAATAGAGAATTCTAATGAGCCTAAGGAGAAGAAAATAAAAATAGAAAAAAACAAATGATATCACTCCTGCACCTCTTCCTATTGTTGATCTGGAGACCACCAAAGCATCTTCTAAGTCAATTAAGATGTCCAAGAGGAAGAAATAGACAGTTACAAGCCATCCATCCTCAAGATCCACAAGAAGTCAAGGGAAAAATGTTCAACCCCCTCCTGAGGTAGGATTCCTACCAAATCTGTAAGTATTGAGATCAAGAATAGTAGATGAAGGAAAATTTGATCAGATAACCAATTTTTATGAAAGATATCATGAGATTGACAAATTTGAGATTCATGATATGTTAATCAAGCATATGATCAAATTTAAGAAGACTGTTCTAGAACTAAAGACAGTCATTCTAGACAAAGTTTGGGATATCTTGGACACATTGAAAAGACAAGCTACTGAAGAAGACTTTAGAATAAGAGAAAAAACACTAGATGAAAACTTACTAGTGTGCTCAGTTGAAGAAAAGACTTTTTTAATGGACTTGGTAAAGCCACACCTCAGAACCTGTTAGAATAACTAAGAGGGGGGGTGAATTAGCTAGATCAGTTATCCATTAGTCCCAATTACAAAATGTATCACTTAAAACAAATTTAGCAAATATCTGAAGTTCGGTAACATAAAATACTAAATTGTCTGGGCCTTTACCGATTACCAATTAATTACTCATAGTGATTACTGACCAAATCAAATATGAAATATGTAAAGCATGATAACCAAACATTCATCACATAAACACATAACACAATGATTTAACATGGAAACCATGTTAAGGGAAAAACCACCTAGGACCGGTAACCCAAAATATTTTTCACTCTTCTAAAGTGAGCTCAGTGAAGAGCCAACCTTGTTAAAGGTTACAAAACACACTGTAAGGTGTGAACTTGTTATAGGATTTAAGACTAACAGTTATCATCCAACCAGCATTCACTATGGGGTGGATAGGATAACAATGTACATTCTATGAATGACATAGGGCATATCATAAGATGGTTAAGAGATTCTTCTATTACAATGGTTAAACTGAAATAGTAGGTGATCTAATTACAATACAAATTGATTTTGTAGATGTTCAGATCTATTCTACGCCCATAACAATCCTTTGATCAATATTTCAATTCAGTTCTTTAATATTCAATAACTTATTGTCACTCAGTAATAGCTCTCTAACGCTTAGTTAACTTTGCAGTTTGGTTCTCCTTCAACTAGTCTGATCAGGCATGCATGAAGCTATGTTCACATGAAATCTCTGCAGTCTCCTTCTTCTGACATAGTTTCAACAATGAAACCAATGTCTCTTATATAGACCAGTAAACCATTTTCTTTTCATCCATCAAATTTTGCCACTTAATCTCCTTCGTTGATTTTTTTGCTTAAACCTTCCTTGGCAGATGTGTCAATAACTCATTTCAATTCCATCCTTTACATCTTATTCAAATTTTCTTAGCCGTGGATCTCATAACAAACTTTATCTTCAACCTTGAAATCATACACATTCTAGCTCATCAATTTATGTCAGCTAAACTAAACATTTAGTTCTTTCATCCATACTCAGTTAACAAAGAAATGCATTGGTGCTTGGTTAATACTGTCGCTTGGTATACACTACACTGGCTCAATGTATACTGAAGTGCTTCATTTATCGACGAAATTGCTTTGTTAAGTTTTTCTTCCAACTTCATAATAGATTAATGCAACATAATCAAGTCAACCATATGAATCCATAGACTCATCAATAAGTTACCAAAAAGTATTCCTTATCTAGCTCATCTTTCATATCCATCTTCCTCTATGTAGATATCTCAGTTCTTCATCTTTTCTCTCCTCTTTATAGATGTTTAGATATTTACAACTATCATGATAAGTGTTGTCAAAACTAGTTGACATCAATGAAAACATAATGACTGATTTAATTATCTTACATATCATTTCAGTACTCGGTGATCTCTAATCATTGATCTTCAAGTCATTCAGGTATTCAATCAGTTGTAGTTCATCAATCTATCCTTTTGGCATTGATGGAAACTCAAGCAATATGAAATATACCATACACATACCAAACATTTATTCTACAACTATGTAATAAAATGATGTAGCTCGGTAATCTCTCCCTAGCTTAATATGTTTAATCACTACATTACATGACAGCATTGCAAGTGCAGACTTTCCTCTATAGATTTGATATTTTCAGCTCTCAGATTCCTTCTGTTCTTAGCAAAAAATCTTCAAAACACTCCTCTAAATTTCTCAAATTATCTCTCCCTTAGATAGATGTTCCAGTGATCTCTCAATTTTTCATATTGTTTATCTCTCCCTTTAACAACAATACCAAAGAAAAACATAAAACATATAGATCTGCATTAGCCATGTGACTCTCTATTGTTCAATGCATACAATGTATCTTGGTATACTATTATGCCACTTGTTCCTCAAATTTTTCACAACCTTAGATAGAATCCAAAGCATGAGCTATGTTGGATCAACATGAATGATCTTCTGATAAGATTAGGCTGATGCAACCTCCAAATCACATTAGTGACCGGTAGACAGGGGATGAACCCCAAGTCTAGTCTTCAAGTATTCAAAAGTATCCTTTGGTAGAGGCTTGGTAAAAATATCAGCAAGTTTCTCCTTTGATTTAACATATTCTAGTTTGACTTGCTTCTCCTATACTTGTTCTCTTAAGTAGTGATACTTAATATAAATATGCTTGGTCTTTGAGTGCATTACAGGATTCTTAGAAATATTTATTGCACTAGTGTTGTCACAATATATAATCACTGGCTCAGTAATTAACTCATTCATCCCTTCCAACACTTGTTTGATATAAGCAATGTTTGAATAGTTTGTAGTAGTAGCAACATATTTTTCTTTGGTAGTAGACTAAGAAATACAAGGTTGTTTCTTACTTGTCCAAGTAACAATTCTTTCACCAAAGAAAAATGCTCCTCTAGTTGCACTCTTTCTGTCATCTATATTTCCAGCCCAATCTGCGTCAGTTTAGACTCTTAGTTCAAACTTGCCTTCCTTAGGATACCATAATCCGTATTCCTCTTTTTTCTTAAGGTATCTCAAGATTCTTTTTACTACAACCATATGTGAATCCTTTGGATTGGTAGAAAATCTAGCAACAATCTACAATGCATGTGTGATATCTGGTCTACTGTGTACTACATACATTAGTTTACCAATCATAGATTGGTACAATGTTTGGTTTACCTGTATAGATTCATCATCTTTAGTCAGTTTGCATCCTATGACCATCAGTGTTCCAACTGGTTTAGCATCTTCCATGCCAAATGTTCTCAATACTTCCTTTATGTACTTTGATTGTGTGATTAAAATTCCATCATTCTGTTGAATAACCTACAAGCCTAGAAAGAACTTAATCTCTCCAAACATAGACATTTCAAATTCTTTTCTCATCTCATTAGCCAATGATTTACAGATATGATCTTGTCCTCCAAAAATTATATATCCACAAATATTTCAGCAATCAAAATAGTTTCATCACACTCTCTTTTCATATACAAATTGTTGTTTTCACTAGTTCTAACAAAACTAATACTTAACAAATAAGTATGCAGCCTTTCATACCAGGCTCTTGGTGCTTTCTTTAAACCATATAAATCTTTGTGTAGTCTACATACCATGACTTTCTTATCTGGATCAACAAACCCTTCTGGTTGTTCTATGTAGACCTCCTCTTCTAGTATCCCATTTAGAAAACCAAAATTAACATCCATTTGATAGACTTTAAACTTCTTATGTGCAGCATATACAAGTAGCATGCGGACTCCTTCTAGTCTAGCAATAGGTGCAAAATTTTCACCATAATCTATACCTTCCTCCTGTGCATATCCCTTGCAAACAAGTCTAGCTTTGTTACTTGTAACCTCTCCATTCTCATTTAGCTTATTTCTAAAAATCCATTTAGTACCAATAACATTCTTATCTTTAGGTCTAGGTACTAAAGTCCATGTCTTGTTTTTCTCTATTTTTTCTATCTCTTCATTCATTGCATTTATCCATTCATCATTCTCCAGTGCAAGCTTAATATTTTTTGGTTCAAACTCACAAACTAAGCATGTACCTTGTCTTAACTTACTTCTTGTCAGTATGCCAGCTTGCTTGTCTCCAATGATTTGGTTCTCAGGATGATGTATTCTGACAAATCTTGCTAGCACTTGATCTCTTCTTTTTTGTTCATCCTATTTAGGTTCATTTCCTTGCTCGGTAGCTCCTTCCTGATCTTCAGTTTTCCTTTGTTGTTCCTCCATGTTGTTTTCCTGATGCTCGGTCGACTTAGCCTGTGGCTTCGGTAGGTACTCTATATTTTCAATGCAAGTGAATCTCCCATAGTCTTTCGGCTCCCTAGTGATTTCTTCATCATTTTTATCAGAAAATTCATCAACTCTGACATTATCACTTTCAATCATCTTATTAGTAACTTTATTCAGACACTTATAAGATTTTCCTTTAGTAGAATATCCAAGAAATATCCCTTCATCACCTTTAGAGTCAAACTTTCCATTTCTATCATCTTTCAGAATAAAACATTTTCTACCAAAAATTTTGAATAACTTATAGTCAATTTGTGACCAAACCATAACTTGTAGGGTGTTTTGTTTGTGTCCTTCAATTGTAATCGGTTTAGAACATATACAATTGTTTTAAATACCTCTCTCTAGTATGTCTGAGCAACATTCTTTTCTATCATCAGTGTCCTTGCGCAATAAACAATTGATCTATTCCTCCTTTCAGCAATCTCATTCTGCTGAGGTGTTCTCGAAGTAGAAACCTATCTTTTTATACCATGCTCATTATAATAGTTAGGGAATTCATCAGAAATAAACTCACCACCTCTGTCAAATCTCAAGGATTTCATTTTTTTCCCAGTTTCTTTTTCTACTTTTTCTTTGTACCATTTAAACATTTTAAATGCCTCAAAATTCTCTTTTAAAAACATTGCAGTCATCAATCTAGTGTAATCATCAATGAACAGAATGAAATATCTATCTCCATAGTAGCTCTAAGTTCTCATGGGACCACATAGGTCAGTGTGAACTAACTCCAAGGTTCTCTTTGTTGAATAGTCTTTACTCTTAAAACTAGATTTTGTCATTTTCCCCTTTTGACATTCATGACACATAACATGTTTAGGCTTTTCTAGGCTAGGCAGACCTCTAACCTTTTTCTTTCTACTGATCTTAAGCAGGTTATCAAAATTTACATGACATAACCTTTTATGCCATAACCATGCATCCTCATTTTTCATCATTAAACAGGAAGACTTAGCCTTGTCAAGATAAAACAAGTTACCTTTGGATTGTGCTCCTGTTCCAACAAGTTTTCCTCCATCATCAAATATCTTTACCTTCTTGCTCTCAAAATCTACTCAGTGACCTGAGTTTTTAAGTTGTGCCACACTTAGAAAATTTTAATTTACTCCTTCTACCCAATAAGCATTATCACATTTGATTTTATCATTTATCAATAAAGATCCTTTTCCTGTAACCATACATGGTGTATCATTACCCATATTTACTGATCCTCCATTATATTGCTCAAGATGATCAAACTTTTCTTCATCACCAGTCATGTGATGTGTATAGCTACTATCAATGATCCATGTATCATTTTTTATTAACTTTAGAAATGAGTGTTTTCCCTACATACCTTTCTTCCTCCTCAGAATCATCTTTCATCGCAATAAATACTACTTCAACATCATCATATGTGTTAGTATCAATATCATTCTCTTAAGAAATGTAACATACCTTTTTGCCCTTATCATTATTGTCTTTGTTATCCCTGTTGTAGTGTCAGTAACTTCTATTTTTTCTCCTCCCATAGCTTCCTTCACCAGATCGATCTTTGTTTCTATTATCTTCTTTCATGTTTGGGCATCTAGAAGCAATATGACCAACTTCTTTGCAGTTAAAACATGCTAAAGGCAATTTACCCCTATATCTACATTTACCTTTAGGTAACCTCCAGGCCATAAGAGCTTAAAGCTCATCAAGCTCATCATTAGTATTACTATCACTGTTATCATGTCTATTGCTAGATTTACCGATCTTCAGAGAAGACATAAAAGAAGACTCAACAGATGGTACAACACTATTATCAAAGTTGTTCAGCTCAAAATTTGTTAGCTTACCAATCAGATTATCAAGAGTAAGAGTACTATTAGGTACAGACCTCATTTCATGTGTTGCGGATATTATAATTGCACAAGCAAGCAATAAGGTTCTCAGAATTTTACTTACCACTGTATCTTCATCAATGACACCACAAGATCCTCTGATAGCATTAACTACCTCCTTGATTCAATTTGTATATTGCAAAATGTTCTCTCCTTCTTTCATTTTCATAACATCAAATCTCCATCTTAAACTTTCAACTCTGGCTCTTTTCACATTTTCATCTCCACCATAAACTTGAGAAACTTTATCCCACATTTCTTTTAAAGTAAGGAAATCCTTGACATCTTCAAATTCACCATCAAATAGAGCAGTAACAATCTCCATCATAGTAATATTATGATCATGTCTATCTCTCAATTGATCAAGAGTCAAAGGTCCTTTAGGCGGTGCTAAGTAGCCATTATCCAATAGGGTGAGGGTAGAATTCCCAATTCCAGATATATGAAGTCTCATTCGGCTTTTCCATATTATAAAGTTGTCCTTGTTCAGCTTTGGCACTTCCCTCTTATACATTTTGTGATCTTTCTACTAAAGTCCTTAAAACTCTATCCCAAGCAACCAATGTGCTCTGATACCAATTGTTAGAATAACTGAGAGGGGGGTGAATCAGTTAGATCAATTGTTCAATAGTCCCAATTACAAAATGTATCACTTAAAACAAATTCAGCAAATATTTGCAGCTTAGTAACATAAAATACTAAACTGTATGTGCCTTTACCGATTACCAATTAATTACTCACAATGATTATCAAAAAAATCAAATATGGAATATGTAAAGCATGGAAACCAAACATTCATCACAGAAACACATAACACAATGGTTTAACATGGAAACCCTATTAAGGGAAAAACCACCTAGGACCGGTAACCCAAAATATTTTTCACTCTTCTGAAGTGAGCTTAGTGAAGAGCCAACCCTATTAAAGTTTACAAAACACATTGTAAGGTGTGACCTTGTTAGAGGATTTAAGACAAATATTTATCATCCAACTGGTATTCACTATGGGGTTGATAGGATAATAATGTACATTCTATGAATGACATAGGGCATATCATAAGATGGATAAGTCCACTCAGTTAAGAGACTTTCCTATTACAATGTTTAAATGGAAGCAGTAGGTGATCTGATTACAATACAACTTGATTTTGCAGATGTTCGGATCTATTCTAAGCCCATAACAATCCTCTAATCAATATTTCAATTCAGTTCTTTAATATTCAATAACTTATTGCCACTAAGTAATAGCTCTCTGATGCTCAGTTAACTCTGCATTTCGGTTCTCCTTCAACTAGTCTGATCAGGCATGCATGAAGTTTTGTTCACGCGAAATCTCTACAGTCTCCTTCTTTCGGCATAGTTTCAACAATGAAACTAATGTCTCTCATATATATCAGTAAACTATTTTCTTTTCATCCATTAGATTTTGCCACTTAATCTCCTTCATTGATTTTTCCGCTTAAACCTTCCTTGGCAGATGTGTCAATAACTCATTTCAATTCCATCCTTTAGATCTTATTTGAATTTTTTTAGTCGTGGATCTCATAACAAACTTTATCTTCAACCTCAAAATCATACACATTCCAACTCATCAATTTTTTTCAACTAAACTAAACATTCAGTTCTTTCATTTTTGGTTAACAAAGAAATATGTCGGTGCTCGGTTAATACTGTTGCTCGGTATACACAACACTAGCTTGGTGTATACTGAAATGCTTCATTTACCGACCACACTGCTTTGTTAAGTTTTGCTTCCAACTTCATAACAAATTAATGCAACATAATCAAGTCAGCCATATGAAGTCATAGACTCATCAATAAGTTACCAAAAGTATTCCTTATCCTCATCTGTCATATCCATCTTCCTTTGTGTAGATATCTCAGTTCTTCATCTATTCTCTCCTCTTTACAGATGTTTAGATATTTGCAACTATCATGATAAGTATTGTCAAAACTAGTTGATATCAATGACAACATAATGACTAATTTAATTATCTTACATATTATTTCAGTACTCAATGATCTCTAATCACTGATATTCAATTCATTCAGGTATTCAATAAGTTGCATTTCATGAGAACCAAGATGAGAACTTTGCACATCATGAATAAGGATTATGAGTAGATAGCAAAGGAGACTGAAAAATCCTTTAAGAAGGTATTTTTGGAACAACTCATGCATCCATATACTGTGCCTACAACCCAAGCTCCATCTAAGGTAGAAGAAGCATCTAAGGACCCTAATGCACCTATAACAGGTCCATAGGATTCAATGCCCATAGTAGCAGTGTCAACTGATGCAATGGAGTTTGTGCCCATGACTGAAACACAAAATGATACAATTATGATTGATAATGTGGAGATATCTATGGCGGCCACTGATAAGGACTTGGATAAGTTTGAGAAATCCTTTGTAAGTATAGAAGAGTCTAAAATAATATGTAGTGATAACTCTTCTATGCAACCAGAAGAAGTTCTGATTGAGGATCTAACAGGAGAAGAAGAAGATAAAAAACATGAAGAAAAAGAAAAAGAAAAAGAAGAGGAAAGAGAAGAAGAAAAAGAAGAAGAGGAGGAGGAGGAGAAAGAAGAAGGAGAAAAGGAACAATAACCAGAAGAAGAGCCATCTATTGGAATGCTGGTGAAGGTTAAGACTGCAATCATGGACAGTACACCTCTCACTCCCAAGCCCTCAATGTCATTGTTGTCAAGTTTGACTCCTGACACAACAAGTCTAGATTCTTGGGGAGAAGAAGACCTAATGAAAATCAACGTGCTAGCAATGGAAAAAGCTAAGGAGAAAAAATTAATGAGGAATCCATTATTTTTTTAATCATTAAGTATTCTGAATATCCTACTGCCTGAGAACAAGAAATTGATAAGTGTCCATTCAGTAGATGATGTAAGTGCCATACTATCAAGTTTCAAAGAAAACTTCTCAAGCCTAGAAGAATTAGTATCCAAGGTTGCAGAAGACAAGTATCTCAAGAAAAGATTGAATGAGCTGATAGAAAATTTTGCACTTGACCTTATCTCTCTAAAGTTTGGTCAAGCTTTGTTGAAGGAAATAGTAGCTAAAGGAAGAAAAATAATAGCTGACAGTATGGATAAGGACAAAGTGACTAGAGATCTCTCAAAGAATATTCAGGAAGATGAAACAATGATGGAAATAGTAAGGAATACAGTGCTAGATCCCTCCTCAGATGCAAACATGTGCAACAATGTCAATCAAGGTTAGTTAGACAAAATTGGGAAGGTAGAGCAAGAAATAGCCAAGATAAGGGCTAGGCAAGCACAATTAAGACATGCACTTGTGCCCTCCTGATGAAGGGTGCTCCCCTTAATACCACAAACACTTAACAGAAATAGAGAAACAACAACAATATTATGCAAGAACAGAAAATTGGCTTCTTATTATCTCCACAAATGTGGAATTACAAATTTTCAGAATTACAATATGCAAAGCCACATGAGCATTCCCTTACAATATTTTGTAGGACAAAGCCTCGAGTCAATACCCAGATCTACTACCCAGAACTACCCTAGACAGCACTACGGGCCTTCTTTATATAGGCAATTTCCACCGCCCGAGAAGGTTCTAGAAATTTAGCCCTTAGGGCCGACCAAACTTAGAATTATTTTATTTTACAATTTATTACATCAAAGTCGGCTCAAAATGAGTTTTGAAACCCAAACAGAAATTTTGAAGAAAAAATATTTTCTGCCATTTCAGGTGACCCAACTTCCGAAGACCATAAGTCATCACCTGTTGACCCGATTGGCTATTATAACCCCATTCCAGAAATGCCACGAAGTGCTCTATAGGCTTGACCTATGCAAAGTGCCCGTCACCCAAATTTTCAACCTCATCCAGGGCCTCTAAAGCCTTCAAAACTGAGTTCAAAGTTTCTGTACCCTACTGCCAATACCGAAAATCTTCAATATCTTCAAAACTAGACTTGATCTAGCCATGAAACTTTGCTGGCAGGCTGATATGACTGAGATGAACCTCCACATGTAAAATTAGAACATTCCAAGTTCATAAGACCAACTTACTAAAAATAGCAAGTTTCCATAAATAGCAACTCTGCACAAGATAGCCCTTATTGAATACAAAAATAGAAATATTTTTGGGTGATGCAAGATTACTCTTACACCCAGGATGCTCCTACATCAGGTTGTTTATATTACTTGCATTGATATTCATTTCAGTACTTACGAAATTAAGTTAAGTTTCAAGATATCAGAAAAAGTAATATTATATAGAACATTGACTCACCCTCCCTATTAGTGTTCCCATTCCTAACAGATCCATGATTGGAAAGCTAAAATATGTTGTCCATAGTAGACGAGATATTTCCCTAGCAGTTGGGATTGTTGCAATATTTTCTAGAAATCCTAAAGAGAGTCACATGATGGCAATGAAAAGGATATTGAGATATATCTTAAAGGAACAAAGGACTATGGATTGTATTACAAGAAGAATGAAAAGTTTGAACTGAAAGTTTACATTGATGTAGATTGGGCTAGAAATGTTGATGATAGAAAGAGTACAAGTGGTGGCACATTCTTTCTAGGAAATATATTATTCTCTTGGATAAGTAAGAAATAGAACTACATTTCCCAATCTACAGCAGAAGCTCAGTATGTAGCAGTAGCAGTGAATTGTTCAAATTTAGTATGGATAAAGCAATTGTTAAAAGGTATGAAGGAGAAAATCAATGAGCTGGTTTTTATTTTCTGATTAACATATCAAAGAATCTTGTTATGCACACTAAGACTAAGCATATTGCTATCAAGTATCATTACTTGAGAGAGTTGGTTCAAGACAAAGAAGTGAGATTGGAATATGTGAATACAAAGGAACAATTAGCAGATATAATCACAAAAGAATTACCTAAAGATGCTCATGAATACCTTAGAGGCAAATTAGGGGTGATTCCCCTAAATGAGGCTACCTAGAAGCATATAGGAGCACTGCATCAAATGAGCTAATCATATTATTTGACAAATTGATGCAAAAGAGGTCACACTTTAGGAGTTTCCTAGAGTTGTGAGGAGTAAAGAAAAGATGGTGATCAGTCATAAGCAAAGATGACAGAGGGAGTATACAACTTACATAACTAACATGAAGACATCTACATGGTAAAGACGTAAGTAAAAGATACACATTTCTTTGGAATTTTTTTCAAAGAGGGAGAGATTAAATAAATGAGAGGAAGAAATACAGAAAAGTAAATGGCCCTAATCAAAGAGGGAGAGATTCAGAGAGACAAATACAACAAAAGAGATTCAATGAACTAGCAAAGCTAAATCTATCCAAGAGGGAGCTGGTACTTGGATGTGTTGGATGTGAATCAGAATGAAGATAAGGATATTAATGGAGATCTATTGCACAAAGATTTTGGATTGTTTGGTGAATCATATGATATTCATGTGGTGTTTCCATCAATGCCAAAGAGGGAGATTGTTGGAAACTATAATTGAAACAATTGTTATATTGTCATTGATGTCAAACCTTTGTTAACTGCTAGGATTGTCATTGCACCAAAAGATCAACCTTGTTAATGTCTGATACAACCACTAGACTTATAGAAGACACGGGAGGCAATTAAGCCATCTCACGAACCCTATGAGGGATGATTGTCCACTGCCAACAATCCCCCTCCCAGCATCACTCACTATGGTCTGCATGGATTTGAACCTATGACCAAGCTCTGATACCACTTGTTAACTGCTAGGGTTGTCGTTGCACCAAAAGATCAACCTTTTTAATGCCTGATAAAAACACTAGACTTATAGAAGACACATGAGGCAATTAAGCCATGTCACAAACCCTGCGAGGGACATTGGTCCACTGCCAACAACCTTAACTGGTAAGATGGTTTCTATTTAGGAGAGTACCATATCTTTTCATTAATGAAGAGGATTTGAAAAGAGGAGATAACAAGAGAACCTAAGGAAAGGTTGAGTTATGTGATACTTCAATGGGTACTTGATTAGTTGGCATATTGACAAAATAATGTATTGTTTACATAGTGAAGAAGAAAGACTGGAAACATAGTCTTAACCGAGAAAAAGTGAAGAAATCTAGTTTAAGTCGAGTGATGTTAGTGTTGACCGAGTGCCAGTATATGCTGAGAAAATATAGTGTTGACTAAATATCAGTAATTGTCAAGTGACAAATAATTGTCGAGAAGAAAAATGTTAGTGATGAATGAGATACATAGTAATGACCGAGGAGATGAACATAGTATTGACCTAGTGTTAGTAATTTACATTTTGAGAAAGAATTGAGAATCCCAGTCAACATAGTTGAATTCTTGGGATATGCAAAACATGTTGACATTATTAATGAATGGTATAATACATTTAATGCATGGTAAATCATTTTCTTATGATTTCAAAGAGAAGTTTGGATATGTATCTAGAAGAAAAAGGAGAACATAATGATGGAAGGCTTCGATGAATCTGACCTAAACCTAAGATCTATGAAAGAGATTAAGAGACAAAAGATTAATCTACCTGATCAAGGAGGTATAAGATTAACCTAATTGTGAGGTTATAGAACAAGAGAGAAGAGGTTGATTTTATTGACTGATAAGTCTAAGTAGAAGGTTGAAGGTAAAGTTGTGAAAGAGTTGAATAGAGTCGTGATTACTTGAAGAGAATTCTGAGAAGATCATAGATGGAGATGAAAATGAAGGTTACTTAGTAAATCAACATATGTGTGAAGTGGATCTATATTTGCAAAGTGAGTTGTATATTTTTCAGATCATAAACTACTATTACTTTCTAATCATTGTATCAGTCTACACCTAGCAGTCATTTTGAATAAATCCTTTAATCAAGGTAACATTCTGATGGAATGTTCTTAAGCCCTCTAACAAGGCCACTCTTAACAGGGTGATTAAATCCTTTAACCAGGCCACACCTAATAGTGTGTATTGTAAACCTTTAACCGGGTTGGCTTCTCACAGAGCTCACTTTAGAAGAGTGAGAATCAATAGCATGTTACAAGTAGTTTTTCCCAAATTAGGTTTCCACTATAAATCCTAGTGTTATACTTGTGTGAATATTATTTTGATGTGGATGATGTTGAAAGTTTTATATTCTGCAAGTTATTTACTTTAGGACAGTGGACTGCAAGTTTTATGTTAGTGGTATATGCTATAGAGACCGAGTTGAAAGTTGATTAGATTTGAGATTGTTGAAGAGATAGAAAGTTGAATTGGTACATCTAGACCTAAGAATAACCGATTCATGCCCCCTCTCAGTTGTTATAAAATCATTCTAATAGTATTCATCTTGCATAGACATGGTAATGGATTTTCGAAGGAATCTGGTAGTGATATGCAATTTTTGAAGTAAAAATGTCATATAACACCTAGTACTAAGGCCCTAGGTAAATGCATCAGGGCTCTACATGCCCCTTTTTTTGTAATGGGAGCTATCCCTTTTGATATCACTTATCAATAAAATAAATATCATCTATGTCAATAATGATACTAGTAAAACCAAAAGAATGTACTATAACTAAATGCATCTGATAATGCCAATATGAGATCACATCATACAAACAATCATGAGATAAAGAAAGAGTCTAGCTTAAATAAAAATAATAATAAATATAATGCAACAATAGGAGGCACTATATTTGTCCTTCCTATAGATGTGATTGATACACGATAATTATTATTTGATGGATCTAGACGTCGAATTGGCTTTAGTATTAGTGTCATATTAATACCTCCTTCAAGAAAGTCAATTCTTCTATCCTAGCACCTTAATTTCCTATGCACCAATAATATAGAATAATATGGAGCCCTTAATACTAGACTAAAATAAATTTTATCTCTTAATGTGCAACATGTATACATCTATGTTGATTCACAATTGATAATAAAACAAGTCAGGGGAACTTATCAAACTAAACATTCTAAATTATCTCAATTTCATGATCTCGTTCTATCTTTGTTAAACCAATTCTATCTTATACTATTGATTCTTTGCAACAAAAAGATAATCCACATGCAGATGCAATGGCAAGCACTACCTCCCTTATAACCATTGATGATCCTTTTGTAGATTATCAGTTCACAATATATAATCTTTCAAATGTTATCATTTCTAATAACTTTAGTAAAATTTATTGTTTCTTTAATGTAGAATAAGATGAATGGTACTCCTATATTTTCCATTATTTACACAATGGTACTTTTCCTAATTCTGTTACAAGAAACACTAGAGCTTGAATATGAAAAGTTTCTACTAGATACATTATTCTTTCTAATGTCCTTTATAGACGATGCTATAATATCCTTCCCCTTCAATGGCTTAACAAAACCAAGACCCTCATAGCTCTTGAAGAGGCACATTCAAGCTCTTGTGGGTGGAATTTTGGTGGAAATTCCTTGGTTCAAAAATTAATTTGAATGAAATGCTATTGGAAAAATATGGAAAAAGACTCATTTTCCTTCATTAAAAAGTTTCATCAATTTCCACAACATAACAATTTGATTCGCACTCCTACCAATGAACATAAATCTTGAAAGTTACTTTATGGCATTTCAATTTATGGGGTTTGGATCATATTTGGAAAATTTCTCCTCCTTCTTTACAAGGAAATGTCTTCATCATCATTGCCACTAATTACTTTACTAAATGGGTTGATGTTATCCCTCTGTGATCCACTACTACTGATGCCATTTCCTAATTCATTCAAGATAACATAATTTCTCAATTTGGTATACCTTCCATGTTGATTCCTAATAATGGTACTTCATTTAAAAACAAACATGTCAATAAGTTCCTCAAGAAATATCACATTCAACATCACTTTTCTACCCCTTATTACTCTCAATATAATAGACAAGTTGAAGCTTCTCCAAAAATAATTAAGAAAAGCCTTCATAAAAATATCAATATACATGGAAAAGATTGGCACATTTAATTGTCGTATTTTATATATGTATGTGTATCATCCTAAAAGGTAAGCACCTAATTTGTGCTCATTTTGGGGCCATTTTGTGCCTTCTTTAGTGTGTTTTCTATGCTAAGAACTCATATTACACTTAAATGCATACCTAATTCCAATACGGGTCCTCCTCCTTCCTCAGTCTTTCTTTATCTCAATGTTGGCTCTCACTTCCATCCAATCCCATAATTCATTTCTTCACCCAGGACCTATTCATGTATTTTCTTCTTTTAGGAGTTGTCATGATCCCGCAACAACCTATGTTTTCTTCTCCCACTCCTTTTCACCTTCACTGACATCCCCATGAAATTTGAGCCCCATTTTCTTGGGACATGTTGACTAGCCAACTTGTCCTTGAGGACATGTCAACTAGCCAAATTCTCCCTAGGGTGTTGGGCCCAAATTTTTCCTGGGGCCTGATGGTGGGATTTTCCTTTAAGATTACAATTTTTGGTTGTTCTTGATGAAATTTGGATCCTAAATAGAGAGAGTTAATTATAAAAGGACCTATTCTCCTCTTATTTGGAATCTTTCATTCATATGAAAACAATATCATGATCAAGTGCAAGCTATCAATTATTAATCAAGCATCCAAGAATTCAAGTGCAAGGAAGCCATCAAGAGCCATGAAGCATTCACATATTCTTCTTCATACAATCAAGGTGTTTCCTTGCATATACATAGCTTATTTCCCCCATTGGAGACCAAGGAAAAGAGTTTTTCTATCAAGGAAGGAAATCTACATGTATCCATCAAGCTTCATTATTATCTCTTTTCCCTAATACAATATTGTGGTGGATTACAACATCTATTCCATGAGTTTTTATCTTCCATGATTTCCTTTTGGGTTTTTTGTGTTTGGTAAACGAATATTGCATCAACATACTTGATCACATTCAAAGAAGTAATTTAATCTATAAGGTATGATATAGTTCATTATCTAGATCTAGCCTCTGCTACATGACAACACACTTTTCCTCTATTTCATTTCTTTTCAAGGTTGATTCCTAAATAGGGGTTTGAATGAGGAAAACCCCTTTATTCAACCTTCTACCCCATTTTTGTTTGCAGGCATATATTGCAGTGTTGAGATTCTAGATCTAGGTGTTGGAGATTTGCCAGCAAGCCAGTGTTGACTATATGTTTGTCATTGATGACAACATATGGTAAGAAGTGTGCATTGAAGATTTATGTAGAGAGCCTTGAGAATATGTTTCTTGGATATGTTATCAGCATGATATCATAGATGCAGAGGTTGATTCTAAGTGTAGACAGTTATGCAGTTGTTTATATCAGTAATGTTCCTGACAGTGTTACAGGTAGAGTTTTGTATGTGATTCTTAGTATGGTTATGATGGAGCCTTGCACATTTATATTTGTGTTTTAGACATGTTTGTAAAGCTATGTTCATGGACATAAAATTATTTGTGTAGTACAAGTTGAGTTATGATGTTTCTATTTGCCAGTTATAGCTTCCTGAGATTGTTTGTTGGAGCCAACAATGTTTATATTGTTTTAGCAGTTGCACCTATCATTATGGTATGCGTGTTTGGTTTCATGTTCAATTATGAGTTAAGAATGTTTGGTTAAGAGAGCTTAATGTATTTCATCTTGAGAATAAAGTTTCAGTTAATTTAGTGGAGCTGATAGTGTGAAGCGATGCATCTACTCATATTGAGTTGCGCGGTCCTTTTTGTGTTATGTGCTTGGTTTAGCCATTGGAGATGTTTTTAAAGAGTTTTAGTGTTTCTCTAATATGATTTCAAGAAGATTCTAATAGGCTAACTTGATTATATCTTTTGGAGAAGGCTACTTATAGCTGGTCAGTTGTGATCGCTTAATGTGTGAGAAAAAGAAATGAAGTGAAGAAAAGAGCAGAGCAAAAAGTGCAAAGTATTGGGCTAGTAAATTTATATGTGAAGAAGAAGAGAGTGTATGCTATCCATTGGAACTGATCAAGACAACAATTCTATTTCCCAATTCACCAAGATCCAGATATAGTGTATATCTATTGTAAAAAAGGTTACAGCATTCACCATTTGAGCAGTGTTCTCCCAGACAGTATGTCCTCACCTTTCACAGGGTTAGTCATCAAAGACTCCTAACAGGGTCCAACCTTTGACCAGGTCACTATACTTCATGCATTGTAAAGATCAAATGCTAACATGGTTGTAAGATCTTCTAACAAGGATCATTATACTCTAGTGTAGTTTATAGTTGGTGCTAATTCTCACTGGGGTTTTTACCTATTTGGGTTTCCCTATAACCAAAATTGTGGTGTTGTGTTAAGTGTTATCTTATTGTGTATGTGATTAATGTTATTCTATACTTAATTGGATAAAGAATTGAATCTTGTAGATAATTGATTCACCCCCCCCCCCTCTTAGTTATCTCTTGGGCCTATTCCTGAAAATTAGTATCAGAGCCAAGTGCCTCGAAGAGAAGTTTAATAGCTTGAGGTTGATCAGATGGCGTTCTTTAGAAAAGAAAGTCCTAAGTTTGATGGAGAGAATTATCTAGACTGGAAGAACAAAATGACAACACATTTGTAGTGCATTGATTTTGAGATTTTTGAAGTAGCTACTCAAGATGTTTAGATTCCCTCTCTAAAGGATCTTACAAAAGAGGATGCAACTATTAAGCAAAAATAAATATTCACTCAAAATGCAATTTCCAAAGAAGCCCTTATCAGCGCCCTATTTGACAATGAGTTTTTAGAGATCAAGAAAGTAGATAAAGCCTACAAAATATGGAAGTATCTAGAAGACATGTTTTAAGGAGACATCCAAGCCAAGAATGCACTCAGAAAGACATGGAAGAAATTATATAATACTTTGGAGATGCTACCTGAAGAGAAGATTAGAGCCAGAATTAATGCAACAGTTGCAGAAATCAAAAACAATGGTGGAGAAATTTTGGAAGAAAACATAATGGATAAATTGATGACTACTTTGATAGAAGAATATGAGAGAAAGATAAACATCCTAGATGAGACTATGCATTTTTCAAAAGACTTCAAAAGAGAGACCTTAATCAACAATATTTCAGCATTTGAGATATCAAGATTGAAGATAGAGCCTAAAAATGAATCAGCATTCAAAGCCTCAGTCCATGGTAAGAAATCTTTGAACACTTCTAGTAATTTTGATGATGAAGATGATGATAAAGAACTAGATGAATTCATTGCTATGATTTCTAAGAAAGAAAGAAAAGGTAAAGGAAAATATGAAGGTCAGTTACCATTTAAATGCTTTTCATGTAACAAGATTGGTCATTTTGCATCTAAGTGTCCTACAAGAGTCAAGAAGTTCAAAACTAATTTCAAGCCTAAATCTACAAAGGAATGTAATGTTGGAGATGGAGCATCAGATGAAGATTCAGAAAAAGATGCAATTGGATTTATTACAATTGAAGACATGGAAAAAATGTTTGATGAAATGGATATTGAAGATGAAAAGAAAGCACAAGAGCTAGCATTGATTTCACAAGAAAACATTAGGATAGACTAGATCATTGACAATGGTTGTTCACATCACATGTTAGGAGACAAAGATAGATTTGTACATCTGAATAAGTACAAAGGTGACATGGTTAGATTTGGAGACAACACTCCTAAACCTATCATAGGTATAGGAGCTATCACTTTGGATGGAAAGAATAACACTAATGATGTTCTATATGTTGATGGTTTGCAGCACAACTTACTAAGTGTTGGACAGTTGCTTGACAAAGGATATTAGTTGGAATTCAAAAACAATAAGTGCATCATTAATAACAAAGAAGGAGTAATGATTGCATCAGGTTCAAAGACAAAAGGTAATGTTTTTCAGCTAAATTTTGAAGCAAGTTGTTTTGTTGCAAAAGTATATGACAATTGGTTATGGCACAAAAGACTATGTCAAATCAATTTTGACAATATAGTAAAGATAAGCAATGTAAAGGAAGTAAGAGACCTCCCTAGTATTGCAAAAATAGTTGATACAATATGCAGGGAATGTGTGATGGGAAAGCATGTAAAGAATTCATTCATAAGCAAGCATAATTTGACAAAGAACAAATTGGATCTAGTGCATAAAAACTTATGTGGACCAAATCAAACAAGATCATACTATGGTGAAAGGTACTTTATTTTGTTTGTTGATGATTATTCTAGAATGATGTGGGTTGCGTTCTTAAAAGAAAAATCTAAATCATTTGAGAAGTTTAAGATATTCAAAGCTAAAGTTGAAAATGAATCTGGATTAAAGATAAAATGTCTGAGATCAAATAGAGGAGGAGAATTCACCTCTGACATATTTTATAAGTATTGCGAAGAATATGGGATAAAGAGATAGCTAAGTGCACCTATAACCCCTCAGTAGAATGGAATTGTAGAAGGAAGAAATAGGATCATACTTGACATAGCGTGCACTATCATGATTGAAGGAAAAGTTGCACACACCTATTGGAGAGATGCAGTCAATACTACAGAGTGCAGTCTATACTATCAATAGAATTCAATTAAGGTTAGGCACAGACAAGACACCTTATGAGCTATGGTTTGGGAATGTACCTATAGTAAAATACTTCAAAATCTTTGGAAGAAAGTTTTATATCAAGAGAAATGAAGCTATTGGGAAGTTTGATTCAAGAAGCGATGAAGGTATTTTTCTTGGTTACTCTACTAAAATCAAAGCTTATAGATGTTTTAACTTAAGATTGAAGAAGACCATTGAAAGTGCACATGTAAATATTGATGAAAAGTTTATGATTCAAGAGAGATATCATGATTATGCACCTATGATTGAAGAAGAACCTAGACCTACCAGTAGAGAAATAGTTGTTGAAGAAATATTTGACAACATTGATGTATTATTTAATGATCCTAAAACAAGTGAAGAAGAAACACAAAATTTAGATGAGAGAGCCACACCTAATATTTCAAATTACATCTAGATACCATTCAAAAGAAGATATCATTGGAGATCAAATCAACAAAGTCATGACAAGATCAAAATCAAAAATTTCAACAGTTAATGAAGCGGTATGTTTACTTTCACAAATTGAACCTTTAAGTATTGAAGATGCATGTAATGATTCAGATTGGCAAGAAGCAATGAAAGAATAATTAGATCAGATAGTTAAGAATGATACATGGGAACTGATCCCCAGGCCTAGTGATAAAAATGTGATTGGAACCAAGTGGATATTCAAAAACAAGATGAATGAAGATGGAACAATAGTAAGAAACAAAGCTAGACTAGTACGTAAAGGATATGCAAAGAGAGAAGGAATTTATTAATCTAATACATTTTCCCATGTAAGAATATTGGAAGCCATAAAGTTATTTCTAGCCTATGCAACATTCAAAGACTTTAAAGTATATCAAATGGATGTCAAGTCAGCATTCCTGAATGGAGAGTTGAAGGAAGAAGTCTACATAGAGTAGCCTAAAGGATTTAGTTTATCAGACAAACCAAATATGGTATGGAGACTGGAGAAAGCCCCTCTATGGACTTAAGAAAGCCCCTAGATCATGGTATGAAAGACTAGATGGTTACTTAACAAAGATTAGATTCAAGAAAGGAGCAGCAGATTGTAACTTATTCATAAGAGAGACACCTGAAGGATTATTACTAGTTGCTATTTTTGTTGATGACATTATTTTTTGTGGTAATGACAAGCTTAGTGTGGAATTTGCTAAAGAGATACAGAGCAAATTTGAAATGAGCATGATTGGACCTATAAAGTACTTTTTGGGATTAAATGTGATGCAGATAGACAAAGGCATTTTCATTAATCAATCTAAATATGTGAAAGAAATATTGAAGAAATTCAAGATGGATGATTGCAAGCCAGTAAGTACCCCTATGAAAATAGGAAGAAAGCTTTCAAAAGATGATGATTCTATAGAAGTAGACAAAACCCTATATAAGTCTATGATTGGTAAACTCATATATCTTACTCAATCTAGACCAGATATTTCTAATGCAGTTGGTATTGTTGGAAGATTTGCAACTGAACCTAAACAAAGTCATCTTATGGCAGTAAAGAGGATATTCAGATATTTGAAAGGAACAATATACTATGGTTTATGGTATCCTAATTCAGAGAATGTAGAACTTCATGTGTATACAGATGTAGATTGTGTAGGTTACGTTGATGATAGAAAGAGCACCTCGGGAGGAGCAATATTTCTTGGAGATAGACTAGTTACTTGGACAAGCCAAAAGTAGAATTGTATTTCTCAGTCCACAATAGAAGAAGAGTATGTAGTGGCAACATTAAATTGTTCAACAATTGTGTGGATGAAGTAGATGATAAAGGATTTTGGAATCCATATTGATTATCCTATTGTTATTCATTGTGACAACACTAGCACTATCAATATGTCAAAAAACCCTGTGATGCATGCAAAGACAAAACATGTCGAGATAAAATATCACTTCCTAAGAGAAAAAGTTGTAGAAAAAGAATTAAAATTGGATTATGTGAGCACAAAAGAATAGCTAGCAGACATTTTCACAAAGCCTTTGCTGAAGGATACATTTGAGTATCTCAGGGAGAAGTTGGGAGTAATTCCCTTACCAGGATCTGATTAGAGTTGCAGTAGTGCATCAGTCCTCAGTGACTGATGAATGTTTGACTACTCTACTTCAGGAGTAGTACCTATGCTTATTTGTTTTTGGAACCCTTTTCCATTGATGACAAAGGGGGAGTAGATATATAGTCATAAAAAATAATACAGTTGAGGAGTATGAAGTAAGGGGGAGTATATAGCTAGATAATGTAGCAGCAGATATTTTGAGAATTCAACAGTAGATGGAGAAATCATTTTTGAGAGAGTTGTTGTTGAGGAAATGGAGAATGTTATAAAATAATTGTATGTTTGGATTGGTGGTGTTTTTCATTCCATATTTTGCCATCAATTCCAAAGGGGGAGATATTTGGAGATTTGTCAGCAAGCCAATGTTGACTGTATGTTTTTCATTGATGACAACATATGGTAAGCAGCATGCGTTGAAGTTTTATGTAGAGATCCTTGAGCATATGTTGCTTAGATATGTTATCAGTATGATATCATAGACGTGGAGGTTGATTCTAAGTGTAGAAAGTTATGCAGTTGTTTATATCAGTAATGTTCCTGATAGTGTTACAGGCAAAGTTTTGTATGTGATTCTCAGTATGGTTATGATGGAGCCTTGCATGTTTATATTTGTATTGTAGACATGTTTTTGAAGCTATGTTCATGGATGTAGAATTATTTATGTGGTACAAGTTGAGTTATGATGTTTCTATTTTCCTGTTACAGCTTCCTGAGATTGTTTGTTGGAGCTGACGGTGTTTATATTGTTTCAGTAGTTGTGCCTATCATTATGGTATGTGTGTTTGGTTTTGTGTTCGATTATGAGTTAAGAATGTTTGGTTAAGAGAACTTAACATATTTTAGCTTGAGAGTAAAGTTTCATTTAATTTGGTGGAGTCGACAGTGTGAAGCGATGCGTCTACTCATATTAAGTTACGCAATCCTTTTTGTGTTACGTGCTTGGTTTAGCCATTGGAAATGTTGTTGGAGAGTTGTAGAGTTTCTCTAATATGATTTCAAGAAGGTTCTAACAAGAAAACTTGATTATATCTTTTGGAGAAGGCTACTTATAGCTAGTTAGTTGTGATCGCTTAATGTGTGAGAAAAATAAATGAAATGAAGAAAAGAGCAGAGCAAAAAGTGCGAAGTATTGAGCTAGTAAAGTTATATGTGAAGAAGTAGAGAGTGTATTCTATCCATTGGAACTGATCAAGATAGAAAGTCTATTTCCCAGTTCACCAAGATCCAGATATAGTGTGTATCTATTGTGTAGAAGGTTGTAGCCTTCACCATTTGAGCAGTGTGCTCCCAGATAGTGTGTCCTCACCTTTAACAGGGTTAATCATAAAAGACTCCTAACAAGGTCCGACCTTTGACCCGGTCATTGCACTTCATGAATTGTAAAGATCAACTCCTACCAGGGTTGTAAGATCTTCTAACAAGGATCATTATACTCTAGTGTAGTTTATAGTGGGTGCTAATTCCCACCAAGGTTTTTGCCTATTTGGGTTTCCTCATAACCAAAATTATGGTGTTGTGTTAAGTGTTGTCTTATTGTGTATGTGCTTAATGTTATTCTATACTTAATTGGACAAATAATTTAATCTTGTAGATAACTGATTCACCCCCCCCCCCCCTTCTTAGTTATCTCTTGGGACTATTCCTAACACTACGAAGTATAGGTTTAGCTGCAAGATCCTAGAAAGTTTCATTAGTTTTTGCTAGGTACAAGTCAAAATTTGATTTGTCCCTGCCATTTTTCAGTGCAAAAAGTTACAAATCTCTATCTTCTAGATCTAAAGTTATAGTTGATTTTGAGATTATGGAAATAGTAAAATTTACATTTAAAGTCCCACCTTCTCCATCTTATTTTGAAGTGCACTTGTTCCTACCTGTTTTCCCTTACTCTCACTTTTATAGATTGGATTTTTCATTTACATTTTATTTCCTTATCAAATGTCTCTTAAGGAATATACATACCCCATTAAGAAAATATCTTGCATTGGCACTTGTCCTCCTTTTGGTTGTGCTAATAAGACCACTTTGTAGTGGTTTTATATTCCATTGTATATAGGATTTGTGTTTAGTAGCTTCTATCTTTCTTCACCCATTTTATCTTTTATACATTTTGGTGAACCCAACTCTTTTCACATACCTTTGATTTCGTGGTTGCATTTTGTTTCATAGCCATCACATTAGATCTTATCTTTATTATTTTCTATTAGATCTTATTGTGTGCTTCCTAAATTTCAATAACTATGGAGATTTCTAAGTTTGATTGGTGTGCGATAACCTATGTTATTACATTCCTTTTTCCTTCTCTTTATCAAAGAATGAATCATAGTTTCTTGCATTTAATTATGTTTTTATTCCTTCATGGTATTCCTAAATATGGAATTATGACATTAACCAACATATCTCTCCCTTATAAGGCACATTTCAAGACCTTTATTAACATTTCATGTGTCATTCTTCCTTAAATTTTCACTAAATGCATGGAATATATAGATAACACAAGGATCTTTGTGGATGAGTCAAAGGTTAATATTAATCCTCCTAATCCCACTCATATAGTGTAATACCCCAAAAATAGGCTATAGGTTCATTAACCTCTTACATCAACAATTCGGTCGAAATTGACATCAAAGTCCTAACCTAAGGCACATCTGCACATCAATTTATCAAAAACCTAATTGATTATCTTAATTTTGCATCAGGGAATATTCCTTGAATATTCCTAATTTATCATAATTATCTTTAATTGAATATTATTTGGCAATAAATGTCATTATTTATCCTAAATTTGATTAATTGAATATGATGAATATTTAATTAATTAATTTAATTCTGCCACTTAATTATTTAATTAGATTTAATTGTATTTATTCCTAATTAATATTGTTTTTATTTTGACAATAAATCAAAATTCCTACAAATAATCAATTGAATATTTATTTAATTGATTTAAAATAAAAGTTGTCAAATTTAATGATTTAATTGGAATAAAGTTTGATTTAATAATTGATTAACCCATAAATCAATTATTTTAATTCAAAAATCGATTAAGTTGAGAATAAATCACTTTATTTATTAAATTAATTCATATGAAATCATGCACAGTCAGAAAAGCAGTTAACTTTAAATCAACTTTCAATTTCAATTTGTTAACTTTCTAAACTCAACATCTGATGATGAGTTGAAAAAGAGAACTAAACTCTATTTTGAGATAAAATTTGCTTTTGCATGATTTTATGAGTTTATTTATTCTTAACTCAAAAATCAACCTGAGTTTATCAAGATTGATTTATGGCTTTTCTCAAGGCATCCTCAAGCCCTGGATTTCTATAAAAACAAGGCTTAGCTCTCTACATCTCTCAAATTTGCACAATTACTCTAGTGAAATTGCATACGAAGAATCAAGATTTTGCGACAGACAACTTTGTGAGATCAATTCATAATTTTTCATAGCTTTTCATAGTTTTCATATCATAGCATATCATTCTTATATTAAATCTACATATCATTTCATTCAATTCTAGATTATATTCATATAGTTTTTCATCCTAATTGCATAGAAAATACAAAAATATAGATTAATCTGCATTCATTCTACATTCATCTTTTAGCATTAAATCCTTCATTTACATGTTGCATTGTCACTGATCTTAGTCTAATCTAAGAATACATACTGGCACCTACTAGAAGGCAGTAAATCGCCTGTTAGCTTAGTTTCAATTACTTGCATATTTCGATTTTGCTAACCTCTAATGTTTTACTAAAGTGTTGTGTCCACAACTAGGTACAATTTTCACACACACATTTCTAGCACCCATTGTGGGGCCCTGAAATAGGTTTCCATTCTATTCTATCAAATTTCTATCATTTTTCTCAAATCCACAACCATAAGGTTAATTTTTGTGAGTTTTGTGATAAATTTTTGGGTTGTTTTTTCAGATATCCAATTGGTATTTTTATTGGTACATGCACATATGACATGATACAGATCTAAAATTTATATTTCTAGAAATTTATTTGCATTAGCTTTCATTTTCCATTGGTTTTAATTAATTTTGTTTTGATTTGCAAAAGTTATTATCATTTTAGTGAAGACTAGTCAGAACCTGATTTTATGAAATTTGACTGATTTTTTTATTGGTACATGTACATATGACATGATACATATCTAAAATTTATATTTTTGGAAAGGTATTTGAGTTAGCTTTCATTTGACATTGATTTGGATTAATTTTTTCTTGATTTGAAAAAGTTATGATCATTTTAGTGAAGACTAGTCAGAACCTGATTTTATGAAATCCGACTAATGTTTTTATTGGTACATGCACATATGACATGATACAAATCCGAAATTTATATTTTTGAAAAGGTATTTGAGTTATGTTTCATTTTCTGATGGTTTGAATAAATTTCATCTTGATTTGCAAAAGTTATGATTGATTTAGTGCAGACCGGTTAGAATCTAATTTTTATGACAGTAGGTTTTTCAATTATCAAATGACATGTTATCTTTGACTAACCTGATTTTCTACCACGTGGGGTTGACAAGTTGTGTTTTTTTTGTTTTTTTGGGATTTTTATAACAGTGGGTTGCATGTACAAGAATAGGTAATTTTTTTATAACAGTGGTTTGCAGGTGCAGGTGTAGGTACATCCCGTGGGCACAAAAGATAGAAGACAAATGCTCAAAAATTGCTAAAATAGGTAAAATATACTAAGCACGTTGCAAGGAACTTAGGTATTCTATTCAATCTAATAACACTTCAATTTTGGATATAAAACAAACTCTCACATGTCAAGCTTGTGTACCTTTCCAGCTTTCATAATTCACACTTCAGTTTTGGGCTATAAAACGAACATAGATTTTCTTTTTGCATATCTATTACACATAGTAAATAGGCCCTATGAACACTATTTGTGGATGATCTTGAGAGAGTGGGCTTCATTCGCTTGTTCATGCATGTGAAGCTCTTCTTGATGATAGATCCCCTTTTAGGTAGGAAGGTTACTGTGATTATCTCACGTTCAACTTGGTTTGGTCCTCATCTTTTGATCGATACATTCTCTCTCCAAAGAGATCGATAGACATAGTTGTTGACATCACAAATCTTGGTGAGATAATTTCAATCTTAGCATGTCGGATTAATCTATCTGTTGTGTTTGGGTAAAAGTGAAAAAGCTAGAGGATTATGCTCTACTCCCTTTTTGGGTAGTATCTGAAACTTAGATCCTTAGATCTGGACCAAGTCCCCATGTGGTATCTTTTGTAAGTCACTTGTAGAGAGGGTTAATCATAGTGGACATTCCCTTTATTGGGTCAACCACGTGGACAAAACCTCAAGCGGTAATAGCCATTTTCATCATGGTAGCAATAGCCGCTATATAAACATCCTTGTGGAAGAAATATCCACAAGTGTGGTCTCTTGTTGGGCTGTCAAATCTCCCTAGCAGATCCTGATTGATTAAATTCTTGGACTATGTCAAAACCCCAATGCACCTAGATTGGAGTTCACCCTCTTGAGATCACAAAAGTTGCAAAGTCAGACCATTACTAAAAACCCTAGCGAAGCCAAATTTTTCATTTTCTAGGACTATGTGCATTATTGAAAAACTTTTGAGAACATACACAAGTAGCATTCCTAGGGATTGACACAATATGTCACTATTGCTTGTTCATGTGCAAGGTTGCTTTTTCCCTTGTTCATTGTTTTAAGACAATTGATTTCTTGAACTCCCTTGCATGCTGTTCTGCATGCCTTGTATCTATTTGGTTATTGAAAATGAACATACCCTAGATGAACTATTACACAGATCTTCAAACCTAGATAGAAAACTTTGCAAACAATTTGAAACTGAAATACTAAAAAAATTGCAAATCTAAAGTAAAAATCCTTTCTGGTGTCAAAAGTCATCCTAAAATTTCAAAACTTGTATCAAAGCTAAAGTCAAAGTTGTCAGAAACCTTCCAAATCTATCAGAAATCTAATTTTTACAGCCAACTTCCAAATTTTGTCAGAAAATTCACTGTGTCAGGAACAGAGCAGAAACCAGAAGAATCCAATCTATTTTCCCAAAGTGGTCTCTTGAGTTTGATCCAGCCTTCTGATCTATCGATTTGAATCCCATCTGATCTTGTGTCAAAATCGTCTTCAATTCAATCTTCAAACAAAAATGGCTAAGTGTTATGAGCTTGTGTCTACCTTCTTTTGGGCATCTACCCATACTACTAGGGCACAGTATCCTTCATTTACATCCAATCTATCTTTAATCAATCCAATCTTGACAAGGTTGTGTCATTTGATCTTCTTGAAACAAATCATTCCTCAGTTGTCTTCATCTTTCTCTTTTGCTTCACCCAAGATTAATGATGGAAACTAGAGCTTCATCACAACGAAAACAAGGAGAAAAATCCAAATTCTCTCCAACCGCATCTTCTGTGATTGCTGAGACATTTCATCAACCTTTCGACATGACTAAATTTGTAGAAGATGCTCTTGGAAATCTTTACTTGATAGGTGGTTACGTCACTCCTCCTGCATCAATCCACGCAGGTCATCAAATAACTCCTCCTGCATCAATCCACATAGGTCATCAAGCAACTCCTCATCGATCAATCCTTGGTAGTTCTCTTAACAACACTATGTATCAAGGAGAAGGTGCAAGCCAAGGTTCCCAAGGACATCAATCACAACATGGTGCGGATCAAGAACCCACACCTTCTAAAATTGCTCAATATCAAAATGATGACAAATTCAAGAAAATGATGAGGCATTTCTTAAAAGAAGAAAAGGAGACATACTTCCTAGAGTTGGCTCACCAAGGGGCTAAACTTCCTCCAAACTTTAATGTTGAAGATATCATCACACATGAGGAAGAAAATCCTATCACAGCCATGATGAAACAGATGCATGTCATGCAAGTCAAGCTCAACAAACTCAAAAAAGAGAAGGAACCTAAAGAGTTCTCCATGGAAGCTCTATGCCCTTTTCCATTTGATAAAGACTTGTACATGTTGCCATTCCCAAAAAGAGCGGAGATGCCTAACTATGACAAATACGATGGAAACTCTAATCCTCAAGATCATGTCAAATAATTTTTTACTCAATCTATGGAGTTCATGCATGAACCAACCTACCTAATGTGTCTTTTTCCTTGATCTCTGGGAGGGTCAGCTATTCATTAGTTCTCAAAAATTCCTCCTACAATCAATACTTTTGAGGAGTTAATCAAATTTTTCTATCAACAATACTCCTACAACATCCAACATTCAGTCACTATGATCAACATTTGCAATCTGAAATAGGACTCAGGAGAACCATTCCTTACTTTCCTCAAATGGAGGAAATAGTTTTCTCTATATGCTAGACCTATTCCAGAAACTAAGAAGCTAGAAATTTTCATCAACAACCTTATTCTAGAGATCAACTACCATTTGCAAATGAAAAATCATACATCCTTTGATAAATGGTAGAAAATGCAATCAAAATTGAGAAAGTACTTGTACAAAAAGGAGACATATCAATTCAAAAGGACAAGTATGAATTTGGATCTAATTCTAAAGACAAAGGAAAAAATTGGAACAAGAATAAAGGCGGAGTCACAGATGGCATTGTTGATAATATGTGTGCCCCATCTAAGGCACCCACTTTCAATCTCACTATTGGCACTCAAGCTATCAAAGCCTCAGAGGAAAAAGCAACATAGTTGAACAAGAAGCCATCTAACTTTAAACCTTGGGAAACATATCCTAAATGCAAGTTTACTCCTCTTGGAGAGTCCTTGGAATCCGCCATGAAAACTATGTTATCCAACAACATCATCACCTTGCCTAAAATAAAAAAATTTGATCCTGAACCTAAACCAAAATGGTGGAGAGAGAATGATTTATGTGACTTCCATCACAATAAGGGTCATAAAATCAATAACTGCATACGCTTGAAACATGTTATACAAGACAAAATCAATAACTGCATACGCTTGAAACATGTTATACAAGACAAAATCAATAATGGAGAAATCATAATTGCCAATCATAAAAGCAATAATGATCATACATCATTCATTGAACCATTTCCAAAACATAGTCAAGGAGATTCATCTTCTCAGCCTAATGTGGGTGCTAAGGTCAATTATGCTTACTCTAGAAATAATGTTGTCATAAATATGGTTGAACCATACCTATCTGAGCGTTGCAATGTCATCACAATTATAAGAAAAGATAGAGATAATCAATCAGAAAATGTAGTTACTTGATCACAAGCTCGGGCGTATCTACAAGGACAAAATTCTGATTCATCAAATGTCCCTAAGATGCCTTTCAATCTTTCATCTACTTCTAAATAGAAGGTTTCCTCTAAATCATCAAATCCTAGAGACACGAGGCCAACATCATACAGTATTGTCCAACAACTCCAACATACAAATGCAAAAATCTCCATGTTTGAGTTGCTTTAGGTATCTCCAGCTCATAGAGCCATTCTAGACAAAGCTCTACTCGGATCCAATGTTCCTGACAACCTTGATTTAGACAGATTCCATACTATGATTGATCATCTAACGTCTCCACAGTATATCTCATTTTCAAAGGAAGATTATAACTCCTTGAGTCATTTTCATAACCTTTCCTTGCACATTGAATTCTTGATCCAAAACCATCGTGTCAAACATGTGTAGATAGATGGAGGCATTGGTTTCAACATTTATTCTTATAGCTTGATATGCAATTGGGATTATCAGAAGCTACCATGGCTCCTAAAAAGAAGATAACTATCAAGGCATATGATGAACAAGAAAGATCTTCCAAAGGAACAATTGTACTACCAATCAGAACAGGTCCAGTTATCAGGGATATCACATTTCAAGTTCTTGATCTACCTTTGGCTTACAACATCCTTCTAGGGAGACCCTGGATACATGAAATGAGAGCTATTCCTTCCACATACCATCAATGTGTGAAATTTCCTTATGAAGGAGTAGAGGTGACGATTTCGGATAATCTATCTACCACTTGCAATGCATTGAAAGAAAGTGTTGATAAACTTGTTCCTAATAATAGAGAATCTTCCACTAAGCAGCTAGACAGTGCATCAACTTCCAAGATAGAAGAACTTGCTAAAGAAGTCAAAATAAAAGACAATGGCATGGGAGAATACATAATGGAAGCTATTTTATCTCTCACATCTCTATCTTTGTCCCCTAAATCTTCTGGGCAACCTTCTGACAAAGTGAAACCTGTAGCTAAAGAATCCCAGGTCATATTCAATGGAAGCTTTGTCACAGAACAAGTATCTAAACAAGAGTTTGAGGAGGAAGTGTTAGCTTGTGGTGACTAATCAGGAAAGTACTATCCAGGAAAGTACTGTACACTTTTCCTCCTGACCTACTACTTTTCGGTTATTTGGGCCGACTACTTATAACACATTCTAACCCTAAAGCGGGAAAATATTGTATAATATAGCTTAGGGTTAGGGATTTTCATGATGTATGATTTTAGTACTTGCGGCAGAATTGGGCTGTAAGGGATTACGAATTGTAATCAAGTTGTAATCACTGGATAATAATAATATTGGACTCGTTGTTGGTGGATGTAGCCCAGGGATTGGGTGAACCACGTTAAATCTATGTGTCTTGTGTTCTATTCTGTGTGGTTTATTATTTTCTGATATTAGTTATATTTGCACATAATTGTTATTTCTGCCTTGTTAATCCTAACAAGTGGTATCAGAGCGAGGTTATTTCATTCGTTCTTTCATCTATTCTCTGAAGCAGGTCTCACAAGTTAGTGGGAGAGTCTCTCAGTTAAGTGGGAGAAATGGCAGATGAGGGTAGGCTGAAGGTTGATAAGTTTAATGGGCAGAACTTCCAGTTATGGAAGATGCAAATGGAGGATTATCTCTATCAGAAGGATCTATGGCGGCCATTAGAGGGAGTAGCCAAGAAAGAGCAATCAATGTCTCAGGAGGATTGGGATATTTTGGATAGGAAGGCACTGGGGAGTATTCGTCTATGCCTGGCACAATCGGTGGCATTCAATATTACTGAAGCAAAGACAGCTAAAGATCTGATGGAAACCCTAGCGAAGTTGTATGAAAAGCCTTCAGCTTCAAACAAGGTATTTCTTATGAAGCATTTATTTAATATGAAAATGGTAGAAGGTGAATCAGTTACTGATCATTTGAATGAGTTTAATATAGTTACAAGTTAATTAACCTCAGTTAAAATTACTTTTGATGAAGAGGTTAGGGCTCTCTTGATTTTGTGTTCTTTGCCAGAAAGCTGGAATGGCTTGGTAATGGCTGTTAGTAATTCTGTTTCTGGTTCTAATACCCTAAAGTATGATGATGTTATTGGTGTTATATTGAGTGAGAAAATTCGTAGGAAAAGCTCAGGGGCATCCACATCGGGTAGTGTATTGAACACAGAAAGCAGAGGCAGAACAAGAGATAAAGGAAACAACTCTAGAAATCATGGGAAATCAAGAGGAAAATCAAAGGGAAAGAGGTCCGAATCTAAAGGGCCAAATGATTGCTGGTACTATGGAAAACCAGGTCATAAGAAGAAAGATTGTTGGTCTCGGAAGAAAGATCAAGGAGACAAAAATGATGGAAACAAGGAGGCAAATGTGGTAAGTAACAAATCCGAGGAGGATGCTTTGCTCTTGTCCTTAGAAAGTATTGATGATTCATGGGTTTTAGATTCTGGGGCTTCATTTCATGCTACACCCCATAGAAGTTATTTTGTTGATTATGTCCAAGGGGATTTTGGGCTAGTTTATTTGGGAGATAATGAACCCTGTCAGATTGTTGGAAAGGGAAAAATTAAGATTAAGTTGCAGAATGGGAATCATTGGCTACTACAAGAGGTAAGACATGTTCCAAGGCTGAGTAGGAATTTAATTTCAGCAGGGCAACTGGGTGATGAGGGTTGCACAGTTACTTTTAATGATAAAAATTGGAAGGTTTCAAAAGGTTCCTTAGTAGTAGCAAAAGGTGTGAAAGTAGGCACCTTATATCTTTGTACAGGTCATACTGTTCCTTCTACTTTAATTATTTCAGAAGATAATGAATGTTCAGGAACAGTGGCTGCAGTTGAGCAGGAAGAACATCAAATTGTTGTTGTAGATTCTGACACAGCACTGTGGCACAATAGACTCAGGCACATGAGTGAAAAAGGTATGAAATTACTTCATTCAAAGAAATTTTACCTGGTCTGAAATGTGTCAATATGGATTTCTATGAAAGTTGTGTTTATGGAAAACAAAAGAGAGTTAGTTTTGTGAAGACTGGGAAGGAAAAGAAAAATGAGAGATTAGAGCTTGTGCATACAGATGTATGGGGACCAACTCAGGTATCTTCCCTTGGTGGCTCTCTGTATTATGTTACATTTATAGATGATGCAACAAGAAAAGTATGGATTTATTTCCTTAGACATAAATCTGATGTATTTCAAACTTTTAAGAAATGGAAATGCTTGGTTGAGAATGAGACTAGTAAAAAGTTAAAATGTCTTAGATCTGATAATGGTGGTGAGTATTGCAACATAAAATTTGAAGAATATTGTTCCTCTAATGGTATTCGTAGGCAAAAAACTGTCCCAAGGACTCCACAAGAAAATGGAGTGGCTGAATGCATGAACAGGACAATAATGGAGCATGCAAGGAGTATGAGGTTGCATGCTAGGCTGCCCAAAAATATGTGGGTAGAGGCAGTGAACACTGCTATTTATTTAATCAATAGAGGCCCCTCTACTCCTTTGGACTGTGGTATTCCAGAGGAAGCATGGAGTGGTAAGAAGGTGAGTTATTCTTTTCTCAAAACCTTTGGTTGTGAAGCTTTTGCACTTATAGATTCTGAAAATAGAACCAAGCTGGAAGCTAAGTCAAAGAAATGTGTATTTTTTGGGTATGGCATTGATGAATTTGGTTATAGGCTTTGGGATTTTGAAAATCATAAAATTGTAAGAAGCAGGGATGTCATATTCAATGAGAAAGTATTGTACAAAGATCTGTTGCTGCAGCATGAGAAAAAAGAAAATGACTATGTAGTACTGGATGATACTCCACAAGTTCATGTTCCAGTAGTTCCTTATGCTCTGCAACAATAGCAATAACAAATACCACACACCCCAGTGAGTGTTAGATGGTCAACAAGGCTAAGTAGACCTCCAAAAAGATTTTCTCCATCTTTGTATTCTATTTTGTTAACAGATGCTAGTCAACCTGAATGTTATAATGAAGCTGTGCAGGTGGATACAAAGCTTCAGTGGGAGTCTGCAATGATAGATGAAATGGACTCTTTGCTAAAAAATCAGACATGGGATTTATGTAAGTTACCTGCAGGTAAAAGGGCTTTACAGAATAAATGGGTTTACAGGATAAAAGAAGAGGATGGAGGTACGAAAAGATTTAAAGCCAGATTAGTCGTAAAAGGATTTGCACAGAAACATGGTATTGATTTTGATGAGATATTTTCTCCAGTTGTTAAAATGACTTCTATTCGTACTGTTTTAAGTATTGTGGCTACTGAAGATTTGCATTTAGAGCAGCTTGATGTTAAAATAGCCTTTCTTCATGGTGATTTGGATGAAGAAATATATATGGTTCAGCCACAAGGATTTGAGGTCAAGGGTAAGGAGAATTTGGTGTGCAGATTGCAGAAAAGTTTATATGGCTTGAAGCGAGCACCTCGGCAATGGTATATTAAATTTGACACTTTTATGAATGGGCATGGATATAGTCGGTGTCATTCTGACCATTGTGTTTATTTTAAGAGGTTGGATGATGACAGCTACATTATTTTATGTTTATATGTTGATGATATGCTTGTAGCTGGGTCTAACATGGATCACATTAAGGGGTTGAAACAACAGTTAGCAAAATCTTTTGCTATGAAGGATTTGGGGGCAGCAAAACAAATCCTTGGTATGAAAATTTGTAGAGATAGGAAAAATAGGAAATTGTCTCTATCTCAGGCTGATTATATTGAGAAGGTGTTGCAACGTTTCTCTATGGAAAAAGCCAAAGCTGTCAGCACACCTTTGCCTGGTCATTTGAAATTGACTATGGATATGTGTCCCAAGACACCAGAAGAAGAGACTAAAATGTCTAAGGTACCTTATGCTTCAGCTGTAGGGAGCTTAATGTATGCTATGGTATGTACTAGGCCAGATATTGCACACACAGTGGGAGTCGTTAGCCGTTATATGAGTAACCCTGGTATTGAGCATTGGAATGCAGTCAAATGGATTCTCAGATATTTGAGAGGAACATCCAGTAAGTCTTTACACTTTGGGGGTTCTACTACTACTGTACAAGGCTATGTTGACTCAGATTTGGCAGGAGATATAGATAGCAAGTGGAGTACTACAGGTTATATATTTATTGTTGGTGGGACAGCAGTGAGTTGGATTTCTCGACTACAAAAGGTGGTTGCTTTATCCACTACAGAGGCAGAGTATGTTGCTACTACAGAGGCAGCCAAGGAGATGATATGGCTTCAATTCTTCATGGAAGAATTGGGACATCCACAAAAGGATAATTTTCTACATACAGATAGCCAAAGTGCCATTCATCTTGCAAAGAATTCTGCTTTGCACTCAAAGAAAAAACACATACAGTTGCGGTACCATTTCATTCGATCAGTTTTGGATGATGGACAGTTAAGGCTGGAAAAGATTCATACTGATGATAATCCAGCAGATATGTTTACAAAGGTAGTAACAAGGGAGAAGTTGAAAGGTAGTAACAAGGGAGAAGTTGAACTCATGTTCAGCTTCAGTTGGTCTTCTAGACTGAACAAAATAAAGGAACAGCTAAGTCCAAGGTGGTTCAATCCAGTGGGAGCCTCATGTGGGTAGCGGTATTGCTACAGGATCAGTCTCCAAGTGGGAGGTTTTTTAGTATAGTGTGGATACTAATCAGTCACCAAGTGGGAGATTGTTAGCTTGTGGTGACTAATCAGGAAAGTACTATCCAGGAAAGTACTATACACTTTTCCTCCCGACCTACTACTTTTTGGTTATTTGGGCCGACTACTTATAACTCATTCTAACCCTAAAGCGGGAAAATATTATATAATATGGCTTAGGGTTAGGGATTTTCATGATGTATGATTTTAGTACTTGTGGTAGAATTGGGCTGTAAGGGATTACAGATTGTAATCAAGTTGTAATCACTGGATAATAATAATATTGGACTTGCTGTTGGTGGACGTAGCCCAGGGATTGGGTGAACCACGTTAAATCTATGTGTCTTGTGTTCTATTCTGTGTGGTTTATTATTTTCTGATATTAGTTATATTTGCACATAATTGTTATTTCTACCTTGTTAATCCTAACAGGAAGAAGTTGTGCTTGCATGGTTATACAAGGATGAGTCTCAATCCCAATCAGTTTAGAAATGTGACTCCACTTCAAGCAAAATTCCTTATAAGTCATATGAACCAGGAGACAAATTGATCATAAAAATGGGATATACTGGAAAAGGACCTCTAGGACTATAAGGTAAGGGTCTTCTATCACATCTTGATCATCGTGGCTGAACAAACAAGAATACAACAGGTCTAGGATATTAGAAGAAGCCTTTCTATCTTAGCAAAAACTCTCCACATGTCTTAGAATAGATTGAACCGTCAACAGCAATTCAACCAAAGGAAGAAACACCACAATCTGACAGTGATGATTCAGACACTACTGATGAGCTCATTCCTTATGAGCATTTTCCCAAAGAAATACTAGACCTCCTTAAAGATGAAGAGAAACCTAAAGAGAATATCAATGTAGTAGAAATACAAGAACCTACTATGGAACAAAAGATAGTTGCACCACAAGAACCAGTTGATCTCGAAGGAAACCAAACAGACAAGGAGGAAGGTGGAAGCTATTCTGAGATAGATTCTCATGAGTATGAATTCAAATCAGAATCTGAAGGTAACCCTTCTTGGGGTATTCATCCTGACTTTACACATGTTCTCAGATTTCCTAGAGGCATAGATGAGGAATCAAATGACTATGAATGGGGATCCATTCCAAAGGAAGATGAGCTTATCACATAAAAACATATTGATGTTATTCACTAATATGCACCTAAATCCAACTTGAGTCTAGAGCAAAATAATGAACTTAACAATTCTGATCCACCGATGGCTGAAGTGGACTCCCACAATGACATTGAGCCTATTCATGAATTAAACATTTTGAGTTGTAATATCACCTTCAAACTCGAGAGTCAAGTTAGGACCAATGATGACAGATCCATATCCATAAACATTATTTCCCACTCTTTCACCACTTTGACTATCCAACATCCTAAACTTCTTGACCAAACCTCCATGAATCTGAGCCAAGGTATGTATACCTTTCCAAATGACTATGCCCTTGCTTGCTACCTCAATGTAGTTGAGCCTATGATAACTTCCATCAGTAAACCGAGCGTTAGCATGAAGGAGTCAGACATCAAGTATCTTAGTCAAAAGAATAAGAGTAAAAATAAAAAGAAAAGGAGTTCTAAGGGTGAAAACCACTTTGTGGCAATCTCAGAACCTACAAAAGTAAAAATAAACAACATATCTGAAGGTGAAAACCTCTCTGAGGTGCCTAAGGATGAGATATTTGATGTCCTTTTGAGTCATTTATAGGATAGATCTCCAGTACTAATTGAGCCCACTCAATCCATCAAATTGGGAATAGTAGAAGAACTAGAGTTGATCCATGTAGCACAATCCTTATCAGAAGAAGAAAAGAAAAAATTTACCACATTCCTAACAGAAAAGGAGATCAACTTTGCATGGAAATATTTAGATATGCTAGGGTTGGATCCTGATCTTATAATACACCATTTATATATAGCTCCAGGGGTCAAACCTGTTAAGAAAAAATTGAGAAAGATGCATCCACATGTTGTACTCTTGGTTAAAGCTGAATTAGAGAAACTACTAAAATCCAGATTCATTCGTATTATTGATTATGCTGAATGGATCTCAAATATTTTACCTGTATCAAAACTAGACAAGTCTATAAGAGTATGCATGAATTTTAGAGATGTAAACAAAGCATGCCCTAAGGATGATTTTCCACTACCTAACATTAATATGATAGTGGACATGATTGTGGGCTTCGAGATGTATTCTTTAATAGATGGTTATGTGTGGGGAACCTTCAGTTGGAATGTCATGCCATTTGGTTTGAATAATGCAAGTGCTACATATCAGAGAGCTATGATGTCTATTTTTCATGACATGATGCATCGAACTATGGAGGATTATGTTGATGATACTTTAGCAAAATCTATGATAAGATCTAAACATTTAAATGATTTGAGAAAAATACTAGATTGAATGGAGAAGTTTAGTCTCAGACTGAACCCTAAGAAGTGCATGTGCTTTTGGTGTAACTTATGGAAAGCTCTTAGGCTACATTGTTTCAAAGAAAGGAATTGAAGTAGATCCAACTAAGGTCAAAGCTATCATGGAGATGCAACCTCCCAAGAATATCAGTCAAATGAGAACATTACAAGGGAGAGTACAATCTATCAGATGCTTCATATCTCAGCTAGTAGACATATCACAACCTTTCATGAAAACATTACATAAAGGTGTGATGTTTGCATGGAATGAGGAATGTGAAAAGAAATTTAATCATATCAAGAAATATCTATCAAATTCTCCTATTTTGAGGCCTCCTATACAAGGGAAGCCATTAATCTTATATGTCTCCACCACAGATACATCACTTGGGGCATTACTAGCACAACATGATGAGAACAAGAAGGAAAGAGCTATATACTATATCAGTAGAAAATTGGTAGAATATGAGAAGAACTATTCAATGGTTGAGAAATATTGTCTAGCTGTGATCTTTGCATCATAGAAAATGAGACACTACATGTTAGCTCATACCACACATTTGGTAGCTAAGATTGATCCACTAAAGTACCTACTAAGCAAAGCTGCCCTCACGGGTAGACTAGCTAAATGGGTGATGTTATTAAGTGAATTTGACATTGAATATGTTGAAAGAAAAGCTACCAAGGGCCAAGTAATTACAGATCAACTAGTTGACGCACCTTTGTTTGATGATATACCAATGCAAATGGAATTTCCAAATTCTTCTATCATGAATCTTTCTTCTAGAGCATGGAAGTTATTCTTTGATGGCTCCTATACACAGAATGGATTTGGAGCAGGCATATTGTTCATCACTCCTCAAGGATACTCAATCCCTAAAGCATTCAGAATAAAGTTTCCTTGCACAAACAATATTGTTGAATATGAAGCCCTTCTTAATGGTATGAAGATACCAATTGAATGGAGAGTAACAGAACTACACATTCATGGAGACTCACAACATGTAATACACCAAGTCAATGATGTGTATCAAATGAAAGATGGAAAGCTAATCCCATACAAGAGAATGGTAGATGATCTAAAGAAATATTTCATATCTATCACCTTTGAACAAATTCCTAGAATGGAGAACAAGGCTTCTGATGCTATGGCAACACTCTCTACTTTATTACAGCAGCCTGAACATGAGCTATGCTACGAGTTCTTGGTGGAAGCACTATCTTATCCTACATATGATTCCCCCAAAACCCACATGATCTACACTGTTGTTGGTCATGATTCATCTAGATATAAAAACATGTTCTCCTATCTCCAAGATCAAATCATTCCTGATACCTGCAACCGCATCTTGGTATGTCATCATTGGTAATGATCTATACAAACGAGGTCTAGATGGTACACTCCTTAGATGTTTAGAATGGGAAGAGTCTCAATGTGCATTAGAGGAAGTCCACGAAGGTATATGTGGATCACATTCTAATGGCTTAATACTAGCTCAAAAACTTATTAGGGCTGGGTACTATTGGCCTAAAATGAAAAAAGAGGCTATCAAGTTTGCTAAGAACTGTCAAAAGTGCCAAGTACATGGTAACTCAATTCATGCACCAGGGAGAGATCTAATTACCTTTACTACACAGTGGCCTTTTCACCAATGGGCATTTGATCTTATAGGAGCCATACATCCTCATTCTTCTAATGGGCATACCTATATTATTACAACTACAAACTATTTCATAAAATGGGTAGAAGCAGTCCCTTTGACTCAAGCAACCGGCAAGGAAATATCAATGTTCATCCTAAAATACATCATATGTCAGTATGGTATTCCACATTCCATAGTCATAGATAATGGTGGTTAATTCAAGAATGGAGACTTAGATGATCTATGTGCCAAATTCAAGATTACACAACATTGGTCATCAATCTACTATCCTCAAGGGAATGGACAAGCAGCGGCTTCAAACAAGAATCTATTGAAAATCTTGCATTGCACAGTTAATAAAATGGGAAGAGACTGGCATCTCATGATCAATTTAGCTCTTTGGGCCTATAGAACAAGTATCAGAATGCCCACTGGGGCTACACCATTCACTTTATTTTATCAGTCTGAAGTGGTACTACCTATTGAGGTTGAAATCCCATCACTAAGAATTAGAATGCATGGTCTATTAACTGATGATGACTATAGAGTGTCTAGGCTGCAAGAATGTGAACTACTAGATGAGCACAAACAAGTAGCATATGATCATCTCAGAGTCTATCAGAAAAGAATGTCTAAAGGCTACAACAAGAAAGTCAGACATAGAGAATTTCAGGTTGGCAATCTAGTCTTGAGAGAGAATCCTAAAAATCAATCACATAGAGAGCGCAAGGGGAAGTTTGAACCCAACTGGCTGGGTCCCTTTGTTATCACTGCTACTTTTGGCTCTAGAGCCTATCAACTCTCAACAACTGAAGGAGAACAGCTTTGAGAACCAATCAACGCTCTCCATCTGAAGAAATTCTATGCCTAAGGCATTCAGTATTCAAAAATGTCTTGAAAAAATCATACAAATTCCAAAAAGTCCTTAAAAATGGTCCTGGTGAAAACCTAAAAAATAGGATCCTTGATGTATCACAAAAAAATCAAAAAATATCAAAAGTACAAAAAAATTGAAAAAAATGAAAAATACAAAAAAATGAGAAAAAGAAAAAATGCCTTGGTGAAAACTTGGAAACAGGCTCCTCGGTAGCAAAAATAGAATCTCTTGTTCAAAATGCTCCAACTATCAGTGCACTCTTGGTCTTTCCCAACTTTTAGTCTACTTTAGTCTATATATATCCTTGTTTCAATAAAGTTAGTCTGTACACCAATCAGAAAATGCATCTGTATCCTATCAATGTTTCAAACTTAGGGGCAATCAATGTCATATCCTATGGTCTCCAATTTACCTCAGATGAGTCATATCCATTCAGAGTCCTTTGAAACTACATCTGAGTCTGTCTGTCTGTCTCCTTTCTAGAAAGGATTTTGCATCTACAACAACACAAACAAACATCAACAAATTGAAAACAATATATGCTTCACATATTTTTATCTCCTTGTATGCCTACTAATTCGCATTGAGATTTTTGCATATTATGTCCTTTCAAGCTCTTCGATGATGTCCTTTACAAGATTTAGAGAGTGATGACTGGGGGCATGATCTTTTCTTTGTTTTCTACTTTGAGTGAAAATATAACAACTTTGGAAATTGTGGATTGAAATGGTGTCCATCTGTAAGAACCTCCATCTCGTATTGGATGGCCATATGTACCTCAACCATTAATACCTAGAAAATTCAAGGAAGTTTGATCTAAGTTAATCTTTTTGAATGATTTCTTACTCCTACTGTGAAATGCAATCTTACCTAAGGATGTGAACGATAAAGGGTCACTATGGGTAATTCACATTGGATTTAGAATGATCTCTTGACTATTTGATGTGTTTGTTCCGCAAGGCATATTCAAGTCATCACAATGTTCATGTTTTGATGCTTATACAAATTGCTATATCAAAATGAACATGATATTTAGGTCATCCTGGCATTTGTGTCTTGGTGCTTATATCTAATCTGACATTCTAAAAACAAAATCAATATTCATATGTCCATAGTTGTCTAAGCAATGGGCATTGTATTGATTCTTGTGCATATAAATCAATATTCATATGTTCACAATTTCCTAACTAGTGGGCATTGTATTGATTTATCCAGTTACCTAAAAATTTAGTGATGAAAATGACCGACACATGATCAGTGACTAGGTCCTAGGTCTTAGGTTTGCATTTCATTTTGCACTTTGCATGATTGCATTTATCTCACGATTGCCCAAATCAACTTGATGCTTAATGATTCTCCAAAACTATGCTAAACATATCATAAGGATTGAGTATCGCATGAAGGTCTTCTTAACAGATCACCAAGCAGGCACCCCTGGCTAATTTCAACATTTTGAACCCATTTTCGGGATGAAAATCGAAATCTGAGATCATTTATATTGTCAAAATAGCGATTTCAAATTTTCAGACCCAGGATGGCCGACTGCTTGCATAATCGACCTTCAATCATCACAGAAATCCAAAATTCAACTTAACTAATTATCTTACATCAAACTATTGGAATTTCAACTTGGTCAACCATGGTCAAATCATGGTCAAACCTAGTCAAACTTGGTCTCCAAGACCTCCAAATGATGCAAAACGTGTTCTCGGACATGTATAACCACTTCTCAAATCAATTAACATGCTTCTAAACTATACAATGCTGACTTTTCTTGTCAGATTTTGATTTTCATCCTAAAGGGGGCATGGTATTGCATATCAATCAAGTCTGTAAATCAAATATTTCCTTAGTAATCAAGACAACAACCACATCTAATTACTGATTCATCAAAAGTCCTCGTCGCTTGGGGCACATCGCTTGGGGCATATCAGATTCATCGAGAACCATATCAATCTAGTATCCTAATCTATCTTGTAAACTATATCAGCTTTTCGTAACCATCGGTTCATTACTGTTATTTCTTGGTTCTTCATAACTAAAGGGTTTGAATGTGATACCATTTTGATTCCTTTGGACAAACAGGTCTAGAATCAGGTCACTCACTTCTTCATCATCATAAGGTTTAGAATCAAGTGTTTTGATACTTTTTGGTAATCATCGGTTCATTGTTGCTATAGTTAACATCATCACAAATCTTGGTCAACCAGGACCTGAATTAGCTTTTTCCAATCTTTCAATAAGTTTATGTCTTGGAATTGGTTCATCTTTCAAATCAGTTTCAACATCAAAAATAGATTAATCTTTGAACCACTGCGCTTCACACATTGATTCAAAGAGGGGCAAAATGTAATACCCCAAAAATGGGCTATAGTTTCATTAACCTCTTACATCAACAATTCAATCGAAATCGACATCAAAGTCCTAACCTAAGGCACATCTGCACATTAGTTTATCAAAAACCTAATTGATTATCTTAATTATGCATCGGGGAATATTCCTTGAATATTCCTAATTTATCATAATTATCTTTAATTGAATATTATTTGGCGATAAATGTCATTATTTATCCTAAATTTGATTAATTGAATATGATGAATATTTAATTAATTAATTTAATTATGCCACTTAATTATTTAATTAGATTTAATTGCATTTATTCCTAATTAATATTGTTTTTATTTTGACAATAAATCAAAATTCCTACAAACAATCAATTGAATATTTATTTAATTGATTTAAATCAAAGTTGTCAAATTTAATGATTTAATTGGAATAAAGTTTGATTTAATAATTGATTAACCCATAAATCAATTATTTTAATTCAAAAATCAGTTAAGTTGAGAATAAATCACTTTATTTATTAAATTAATTCATATTAAATCATGCACAATCAGAAAAGCAGTTAACTTTAAATCAACTTTCAATTTCAATTTGTCAACTTTCTAAACTCAACATCTGATGATGAGTTGAAAAAGAGAACTAAACTCTATTTTGAGATAAAAACTGCTTTTGCATGATTTTATGAATTTATTTATTCTTAATTTCTTGTTAACTCAAAAATCAACCTGAGTTTATCAAGAGTGATTTATGGCATTTCTCAAGGAATCCTCAAGCCCTGGATTTCTATAAAAACAAGGCTCAACTCTCTACATCTCTCAAATTTGCACAATTACTCTGGCAAAATTGCATACGAAGAATCAAGCTTTTGCGATAGGCGACTTTGTGAGATCAATTCATAATTTTTCATAGCTTTGCATAGTTTTCATATCATAGCATATCATTCTTAGATTAAATTTGTATATCATTTCATTCAATTCTAGATTAGACTCATATAGTTTTTCATCCTAATTGCATAGAAAATACAAAAATATAGATTAATCTGCATTCATTCTACATTCATCTTTTAGCTTTAAATCCTTCATTTAGGTGTTGCATTGTCACTAATCTCAATCTAATCTAAGAATACATACTCACACCTACTAGAAGGCAGTAAATCGCTTGGTTAGCTTAGTTTCAATTACTTGCAGATTTCAATTTTGCTAACCTCTAATGTTTTACTGAAGTGTTGTGTCCGCAGCTAGGTACAATTTTCACACACACATATAGTCCCTAATAGATCCTAATTCCTTAGATTCCTATCAAAACATTATTCATAGTCTAGATGTTAGACATTTCTTGGATGATTTCTCTCTGAGAATATTGAGTAGACAAGAGATTTTGAGAAATCCTTCTTCTTATGACCTAAGGATGATAATAATAGTGATAGGGATCTCCCTAAGGAGAACATTCCTACCTCTACTCCTCCTTATACCACACACTCTCACAAACCTCAAGATGAATATTCTTCTATTGGCATTTTATGAAGATGATGATGAGATTGGTAATGGTATGGTGTTGTTATTGCTAGCAACAAGGTTGTGGTGTTACAAAAAGACCAGTTAGATGGATGTAGATCAATTTTATTGATGATATTAAGGATTAATTGAGGAAGTGGTTAAGTGGTAAGTCTATTATGTTTTAGAGTAGCTTGAGAGATACAAATGATTAGGTCGGGAGCTTGAGATTGATTCAGAATGTGCGATGGTAACTACAGGATCTACATAGGTTAATCTACCTAATCATATGATCACATTAATTAATTTGATGTCAACAAAAATTTATAAAAGATTGAAGATGCATACACAATGTTAGTATAGAAGCACAAGAAATAGAGAATTATATGTGGAGTTGAAGATCGAGTTGAGGTGTGTGATCTTAGAGTATGATAGAATAATGTCTATGGACACTATTTCTATGATCACATATGTATGATGATTTTTATGCAAGTTATAGTCAATTTGGTGAAGACATTGAATTGGTTAAGTAGTGAAGGAACATAGAAGAAATATTTGATTAGTATGTCCCATGAGAATGGGATTAGGGATTCCGATCGGAGGTGTGTGATCTTGATGACATTGTTGGATTGTTATTGCAATTGTTAGAGTAATAAAGTGTTTACATATTAATTAAAACATATTGATTTAATTATTAAGTCACTTATTATCTCTTTCTACTGACGCAAGGGAGGGCAGGACGAAGGGTCAAGGGCATGCCTAGATCATAACCCCCTGTAGAGATCACACACATGGAAGAAAATACATAACTAAGAGAGAGAGAGAGAGAGAGAGAGAGAGAGAGAGAATGCATCACAAATTATATATTATTCATCAAATAACCTCATACATGTTAGGTTGTAAGGCCTTCCTAGTTATGGCAAAATACATTCAGATTTAATTACAACAGTCATCCAACATGCGAGGATTCATCTTCCAGAAACTAACTTGTATCTCCTAAAAACTAATCCCTAAAACTACAACCAACTACTCTATTAATAAAAGAGGCTACCGAAATGAGTCAGCCTTCAGATCCATCATTGGAGAAAGGAATGACTAGATCTAGGTCCACATGCTTCCCAATGATTGATACCAACATTAAATCCATGACCAAAACTCAATGCATAAGTTATCCTCAATAGGAAATCAAAATAAACCACTTGGTAAGAAAGATTACCGAGCACCAGGAAATAACTCGATAAATTAACTGAACAACTCAGTCAAAAAAGGAACCAAGCAACTACTGTGCCAACTCAGTCAATGAAGGAACTGAGTAACTACCAAGAAAACTGAACAACTCAAACTTGTTTTTGGTGACACAAGATTGTCAAGGACCTGAGATGCTCCTACATCATCTACTTAAGATAAACTTTAGGCATATAATAATTAATTTCTTTATTAATTATTATCATGCAACCTAGGTTTGTTCACCCTTTTAGGGTTTTGATCTCCTTTATAAGGATTTATCTCCTTTTTATTCTTTACATCATTCAACACAATAATATTTTATTTTGATTGTTGCAAGTTTTGTTTTTGCACATCAAGGATGTCTCCTATTTCATGGATCCATGTGTTCAGGCCTCTCTAGCTTCTTGCTTCTCTCTCTTTTTGTGACAGGTGTTTTCATGTAGGTGTTCTTGGGAGCTGTAGATTTTTTACTCATCAACTCCAATATGGTATCAGAGGTTCAGATATGTTTTCCCCTATCCTCTTTTTGAGAGATTCGATCATGTTCGTTAGATTTGCGTTTCAAAAGGTAATTTTTTGAATATGGGGGGGGACCTCTCTTTTTTTTCATCTTGGCTTCAAACAATCCTCATGGTTACATTCAAAGAATCCAAGAACCCCTAGATCCATATAAATTTTTTACATTTTGGATAGAGTTAGAATCTATGGCAAAAAAAATTGCAACCGACCCCGACACGGATCCTGAGGTGGTCACTAGTATTTTGGAGCATTTTTGGCTCAAACAAACCTCACCGTTGAGCTTGAAATGGCCAAAAACCTCCAGATCCATATAAAGCACATCCAATTTGGACAATGTTGTAGATCGTGAGAAATTTTTTTGTGAACCAGGATCGTATGACCTTGGCACACGGATTGAAGTGGTCGTACGATTCTTAAAAAAAACAAATTGAAGGCACCACCATGGGTGGCCTACTAGCGGCCTCACCAGTGGGACCCATGGTGTAATCGGTGGCATGACCGCTAGGATTAACTGCTGGTGGTCACAACAAACTTTAGCCCCCTCTCCACATGCACGGAGGTCACATGTAGCGCAAGGATCTTTTTTCTCATCCCCCAGCCGACTAGCCTCTGGTCACCACATGACTAGGGGCCCCTTTGTTTTGGCCCCAAGGGCCTATTAGTTTTTTGTCATGATGGCCATACGGCCGTCAAATTCATGCTCATGAAGTGCTGACATCAACACATGTCAACACCTCAGACACCATTTTTTGGGCCCATCAGCATACATGTGGTTTTTTTCTCATAACTTGAGCATACGGTGTTGAAATCGGGAAAACGAGATATCATCAAAAAGTTGGTTCCAAGATCTATCTAGATCCTAGAGGTTTGATTTTTTTATTTTCATTTTTTATTGTTTTTTTCATTGTCAAAGCTAGATGTTTAGTTTTGCACTCTGGGATCTCTAACTTGTGCATTCGGACTCCGTTTTGGGCAAACAATATATCATTGGAAAGCTTGTTTTGAGATCTTTCTAGTGCTATGATTCATTTTTTTGGATTCTACTTCAAGTATATTTTATTTATATTCTTTCATATTTTCAATCTAGTGGATATCTTGGATGTTATAGGTTCTAGGATCTTTTCCTTTTTTGGAATGGCTCGTCTTAGGTTGTTCTTTTGTTTCAAAATCCTTTTCTCTTCTTTGAGCAGTGTATACTTCACTTTTTTAGCATTTTTTTTATGCACATGTACTAAGATAAAGTGCCATTCTATTACATGTATGGGATCTTGCACATGTTCATGCTCTATGTACTTTCACTCCATTATAAAGTGCCAAGGGGGTTTTGATGTTTATCTTTGTTTGCCATCTACTTTTTTCATGTGAGTGTTCCTCCAACGACATTAACCTCAAGTATCTATATATGTTTTTTTACTCTCTCCGTACCTTTGATGTTTTAGATTCTTCTTCATCATGCAGTTCATATTGGATGATCTTTTCAATGTACCTGTCATTACTCCCTTGTCAACATTATGGGGGGGTTTCTATTATTGGTTCTACTGCTTCCTTGGTTTGATAGTGTGAGCTATGTATTCATTATTTGATTCTATGTACTAGGCAGGTGCAGTGGTTGGGTACTTATGCATTCTGGTGAGATGGATCATTTACCATATGGACACTCTTTTCTTTCCTATTTTTTGGATGCACTCTTCCAACTTTGATTGATTAGCTCTTCAGAATTAAGTGTTTTTATGCCATCTGTATTTTTGAGTTCAGGTGTTTTCCTTTGTTTGCCTCCTCATTCGAGTAGTGTCATTTGAGGGAACTTGTGTAGATTATAGTATTTTTTATCTTTGACTTCAGTTGTTTTCCTTTTTTGCCTCCTAATTTGAGTAGTGTCATTTGAGGGCACTCGTGCAGATTAAAATCTTCTCTACCTAGTCATATTTCACTAGAGGATCTTCAGATCAACAATTACTTATTGACAGAGTTTGCAGCTTCTTGCTTCAGTGATGTTGTACATGTTCATCCGTGTTCCTATTTTTGGGAACATTCCTAGTTTTGGAGGCTTCTTGAGTCCTTTGGATTAGTCTTTGTCTCTTTTTGGAGTAGAGTTTTTCCCATGTGATTTTCTCTATTTCTTCATTTTTCAGAGACTCTTTTTGTACTTGGGTACCTGATCAGGCCTTTTGTTATCGGGACCCATTTTCTTTCAGTAGTTCTTTCTAGGTTTCTAACTTCTCCCATATTTCATCTTAAGGGGGGTTGTTAGAGTGATAAAGTGTTTACTTATTAATTAAATCATATTGATTTAATTATTAAGTCATTTATTATCTCTTTGTACTTAAGCTAAACTCTAAGCATATAATAATTAATTTCTTTATTAATTATTATCATGCAACATCCTAGGTTTGTTCACCCTTTTAGTGTTTTGATCTCCTTTATAAGGATTTATCTTTTGTGTATTCTTTAAATCATTCAACACAATAATATTTCATTATGATTGCTGCAACTTTTGTTTTTGCACATCAAGGATGTCTCCTCTCTCATGGATCCATGTGTTTAGGCCTCTCTAGCTTCTTGATTATCTCTCTTTCTGTGACAGGTGTTTGCATACAGGTGTTCTTGGGAGCTTTGGATTGTTTACTCATCAACTCCAAAAATAATAACATCAATATTAATGATTGATGGATAGAGTTATAGGATTCTAAAGTTCAGATAGTGAATAAGGAAGAGAATAGTTAAGAATAACTTGTTAGATGCTTGAATGGTGATGGTGGGTTGATTTACGAAGATGGTTAAGTATTCTAGGTTATGTGATGATGTGTCTAAGATTATGTAGAATGTTAGGTATTTTTCTTATTGATTGATTTGATTGATAATTCATGAAGAGGTGCATGAACCTAGGGAAGTGTAATAAGTTTGACTTTATTATGTCAAATCAATTATGTGATGGATCTAGAGGCGAACATGAAGTTAAATTTTAATTTTTAATTGGTAACATATTTAGGGTTTAAGGATTGAGTCAGAATGATTTTTAATGATGAAATTCAAATGTAATTTGGGTTATGGCCAGCCTAGTTAGTGAAATATGTATTTATATTGTAGTTAATTGTATTTGCAAGGAGAGAGATCGTGAATGGTGTGTGTGGTCAAGCCAGTAGTTTATTTCCTTCAAGAAGAAGATGAAGTTGAGCTTAATTATATCTATTCAAGAAAGAAAGAAGTTTTATTTCATCATATCATTTCTACTTGGGTTTATCTCAAGGAAATCCCTAATAGGTTTGCATGTAAAATCCCTTAATAGGGTCACGCTTAACAATGTGGGCATTATTATTAATAGGATCTGAAGACTAAATCCTTTAATAGGGTAATACATTAGCTTGTGTTTTGAATCTCTTAATAGAGTAGTCTTTAACAGGACTTTCTAGCTCTTAACAGCGCTAAGATACTCTTAACCCGGTATGCATTTAACAAGGTGATTGTAATCAGTCCAAACAGGCTATATTTTATTGAGCTTAGTGAAATATTGTGGGTATCATCCCCACACGTTGTTTTCTCCCTCTAATATGGGTTTCCATAAGAAAAAATCTTGGTTTCTCATGTCAATATTTGTGGATGTTGGATGTGATTGTGTTCTACATTATTTTTAGTTCTGTATGTTAGTTTTTTTGCAAGTTTGTAAGTTCAGTTATCAGGTTTTGTTGTTGTACTGATTCACGCCCCCCCCCCCCCCCCTCTCAATGCCTATTCAAAATAATAATTGGTATCAAATTCAAGTTCCCTTGAAGAATCCTAACAACTTGGGTGTGATCCTTAGATAGGCATGGAAGATTACAAATACAAGAAGCAAAAGGGATGATCAATGAACTGAAAAGTAGTTGAAGATATCCATTGCAAAGAGGCAAGAGATTTGTGAGAAACTCAGTGCAAGTCAAGACTATATTGAAAATCTATTAGATAAAAGTGGATCAGAAGAATTTGAGGAAGCAATTGCAAACCTAGTGAAATAAAATGAGAAGATGACCAAGGACAAGGGGAATATAAAGAGAGAAATGGATGCCCAAGTCATCAGAATGATTGAAGATTTTAAAGCTAAGAGATCTATTGAAAATGCAAAGTAGCTGAAAAAGAAAAGGCAATAGAGGATGTTGTGAAGAACAAGGACAAAATGATGGCAGAAAAGGAGGAAGTTCTATTCAGAACTTCACAAGAGATTGAAAATTTGAAGAAAGAAAATGAATAGTTGAAGAGTGAACTAAAAACTAGTAATTAAGCTAATGACCTATTGAAGAAGTATAATGAAAGTTATGCAAAGTTGGATAAACAAATTAAGAGTCTAAGGATGAACAAGAAGACTAAAGGTCTTGAATTTTCTGGAAACTTTGAGATGGGTGAATCATCTAAGGAGATTAAGAAATAAGAACCTACACCAAAGGTAATTCTGGTAAGAAATCATACAAAACTTTTTTTCTAACTATCATAAGGTTGGTCACACTACAAATGTATGTAGGAGTAGGTTGGTAAGTAGGAAAAGTACATTCAATGGGTATTTCTACAATTGCAATAGATTTGGACATGTTGTAAAGGACTGTAGATCTAGAAGATATTGTTATCATTGAAACAAGTATGGTCATAATTCTAATGAGTTTAGATAAAGGATTAATAATCAGAGGTCACCAATGAACCAATCAAGCCCTCATCAAAGGAAAAGACAGTCTGATGTTACATGTGTTGTTTGTGGCAACTATGGACATTTGGATAATAATTGAAAAATAGAGGAGTAAAAGAAGTAATACATGACCTTGACAAATTACTAGTATGGCATGCTTCCATTTTCATAAGATCAGACACTTAGTAAGGAACTGTAGATCAAAGAATCGATTAGTAAATTGGTCAGAAAGAGAAAAAGGAAAGAAGATTTTAGATGTAGAAGAAGTTAGACAAGAGATGAATAATAGCTAGAAGAAGAAGGAATATGTCAAGGAAGACAGTAAGGCACTTGATGTTACCACATCATCTCCTAGTGCGGGTGCTTCATCATCTAACTATGTTAATATTTAGCTTAGGGGGGAGAAAAATATAAAATCCATCATATGAACCCCCTACGAATGAGCGGTAAGATCTATTTGCATAATCAGATGAATAAATGAATGTAAATATGTTTGTTAAAGTCTTGGTGAATTCATGGAATGCCCTAATGTATTGATTATATACTTCATCTCAATCGGTGAAAAGAAGAAATTCTATCAGTTATGCATTTAATGCTATGTCAGGGTAGGTAAAAAGGAAAATTCTTCACATTCATTGTTATCTTGCACACTAAGAAAACCTTTGTAGAGAGGGAAGTAAATTCTATGTAGAATAAAGTGATCAAGGCTGAAAGGTGTGATTGCTTACATTAATCAAAAAGAGAAGACCAATCACAATCTTTGTTGAACTAGAAGTTGATTCTTCATCTAGAGCCCTACCAGTGAATTTTGAAATGTTTTTATTAGTTATTTTCTACTATGATTAAGAATTCAAGATGGATATACCTCAATTAGTTGAAATCTCTAAGGAACATAGGCCAAAATTGAAGAAACACTCATGGAAATCAATGGAAAATGACCATGTGGGTTCTCTATCTAGCATGCCCCATGGAGTTCTACATACTAAAGATGTAAGAGAATATATTCATTGAAAATAAAAAATATAGGAACATTTGCAATCTATGAGCAATTTACAAAATTGTGCAGTGAGAGTACCATGACTTTAAAAGATGGACATAAAGGAATTGTCGATAAAGGTTTACATTATGTTGTTGATTTTCTATGTGAATTCAAAGAGGATAATATAAGGTATGTTATAAGTAGATTTTGTGGTTGGTATATATGGTTGGATCAACCTTGTGAGATTACAATGGAGGTTATTCATGCTATAACTGGTCTCAATGCAACCGATGAGGTACCTATTTTTTGCAACACTCATAAGGAGGAAGTAATGAGATTGACAAAATCAAAATGGGATAGACATGGCATGATAGTGAATGACATTGAGGATGATGAGATCATATTTTATTTAATGGTCATAGGGTACAAGATCTATTATTCCAGCAAGGTTAATTGCATACTGGTTAGTGCTATTCACACAACATATATGATGATAAAAGAAAATAAAGATTATGATCTAGATGAGGCAATAAGAGTGCAAATGATGATGATGGATAACCTAGAGAAGATTAAAAAGAATAAAAGGAAGACATTAAGATATGAACATTTGATCATGTGCTTATTTTTCTATGTTCAAAACATGTTTCTAGGAACTAATGATATTACTTGGTCTAAGGATAACCCCTCTTATATCCATATTACTAGGTTCATAAGGGAATCAGGAAACAACTTTACAAGTACTTTTTGGGGATATTTGAAGGAATTTAGAAAGAAAGTGCATGTTAGAAAGAGATTCCCAGTTGCTATTGTACAAACTTATAAGGACACAATATGTTTTATGGTGTACACTAACACCTGCATGATTGAGGTAGTTAAACCTAGAACCAAAAAAGTAATGCCAATGGGATATGAAGTTGAGGTAGATGTTTTGACTCTTCACATTCATCATTTGTTATCTATGCCAAAGGACCCAAAGGAACCCATATTTTAAGCATATACTGAAAGGATACTTATGCATGAGGAAAAAGAGATAGAAGAGAATGCAAAGAGCAAAGTGAAATAATATGCCAAGAAACTTAATGTTGTCGATAAGAGGAAAGAGAAGGAAGCCATAAGACAACTACATATTGTTGATGAAGGAGGAAATGTGAATACTAAATCATAGGTGAAAGAGCAAGAGCCCAAACATAAAGGCAATAAGTGTAAAGTAGCAAGTTCTTACACTCAAAAGTCAATACTGGTAGAGCTTGACTTTAGTCGGTCTATTCATATAGGTGATGGTGGGAAGAAGAATGATGAGCAATCAGATTTTATTCAAACAACAGAAGGATGGAAGATTGATCATATTCAAATAAAGAGGAAAATGAATGTAAGCACTATGAGTCTAGATAAGATTTTGAAATATGCATGACCTATTAAAAGAAGGCCAAAAGGACAAGATGAGACAAGAAAGACAAATCATTTTGTAAGTAAGGGATATATTCTCTAATTTGATGCCAGATGTGAAATATGATGAGAGGGATAGTTTGAAAGAACAGTTGGCTATATTGGTAAAGGATACAAGTGGTAAAATGGAAAATTTGAAGAAGAAATTCATTTCTACTTTTAATCAATTGTAATTGGGTCATACTACTTTTTAAATTAATACGTTGGTACTTTTTGTAATTCCTTTGTCATTTTTGTCAAAGGGGAGTATGTATAGAGAAAATTTGTAAATTTGGCTAAGATCATGCATATAATGGCTAAGGGTGTAGCATCCTAGGGGGAGATAGAATTTATGCATCTTCATGCTATCATGCAGTATATATGTTCATGCAATAGAATTTCTAGATTTTGTCTAAGTGTTGCCATTAATGCAAAAGTAGGAGATTGTTGTCATTTGCTGAAGAAGATGGGGAGATTAGTAATGGTATGGTGTTCTCATCACCGAAAACAAGGTTTTGGTATTGCGACAAGGTTAGTTGGATGGATGCAGATCAGTTTTGTTGATGGTATTAATGATTGATTGATGAAGTGGTTACGTGGTAAGTCTATCATGTTTAAGAGAATCTTGAGAGATACAGTTTATTGGATCAGGAGATTGAGATCGATTTAGCGTGTGTGATGGTAACTACATGATCTACACATATTATTCTACTTAATCATATGATCGCATCAGTTAATTTGATATCTACATAAAGTTATAAAGGATTGAAGATGCATACACCATGTTAGTACATAAGTACAAGGAACATAGAATTATATCTAGAGCTAAAGATCTAGTTTAGGTGTGTGATCTTAAAGTATGATAGAATAATGTCTATGGACATTATTTGTATGATCACATATGTGTATGATGAGTTTTATGCAAGTTATAGTGAGTTTTGTGAAGATAGAGAATTGGTTAAGTAGTGAAGGAACATAAAAGAAATATTTGATTGGTATGTCCCACAAGAATGGAATTAGGTGTTACGAAAACATTATTGGATTTTTGTTGCAATCACATCAAGATTGGTAATTAGTGGACAAAGTTACAGGATCCTAAAGTTCAAACAGTGAAGAAGGAAAAGAATAGTGAAGAAAAATTGGATAGATCCTTGACTAGTGATGGTGGATTGGTTTGCGAAGATGGTTAAGTATTCCAGATTATGTGATGATGTGTTTATTGGTTTAGTTGATTGATAATTAATGAAGAGGTGCATGAACCTAGAGAAGTGTAATATGTTTGATTTTTCTATGTCAAATCGATTGTGAGATGGATCTGGAGGTCGACATGAAGTTAAAATTATAATTGTTAATTGGTAAAAAGTTTAGGGTTTAAGGATTGAGTAGGAATGATTTGTAATAATGAAATTCAAATGTAATTAGGGTTTTGGCTGAGCTAGTTAGTGAAATATGTATTTATATTGCAGTCAATTATATTTGCAAGGAGAGAGAGAGAGAGAGAGAGAGAGAGAATGGTGTATGTGGTAAAGCTAATAGTTGATTTCCTACAAGAAGAAGTATAATTTAAGCTTAATTAGATCTTTTTAATTAAGCAAGAAGTGATATTTCATCATATCATTTCTACTTGGGTTTATCTCAAGGAAATCCCTAACAAGTTTGCATGTAAAATCCCTTAATAGGGTCACACTTAACAGTGTGGGAAGGATTCTTAACAAGATCTGAAGGCTAAATCCTTTAACAAGGTAACACATTAGCTTGTGTTTTGAATCTCTTAATAGAGTAGTCTTTAACAGGACTTTCTAACTCTTAATAGGGCAAGGTGCTCTTAATTGGGCATGCCTTTAACAAGGTGATTATAACCGGTCCTAATAGGCCATATTTTATTGATCTCAATGAAATATTGTGGGTATCATCCCTACACATGGTTTTCTCCCTCTAACAAGGGTTTCCACGAGAAAAAAATTTGGTGTCTTGTGTCAATCTTTGTGGATGTTGAATGTGATTGTGTTCTACATTGTTTTTAGTTTTGCATGTTGGTTGCTTTGCAAGTTTGTAAGTTTGGTTATCAGGCTTATTGTTGCATTAATTCAACCCCCCCCCCATCTTAGTTCCTATTCAGACTAACACCTTCAACTTCTACACTCAAAGCTACTTACAATACGAGATATGACATCACTATTCAACAAGGATATAATGACCTAGGACTTAGTGTTAATGAATAACGCATCAAAATCCCTATTGATCCTCCTAAATAATTTCACCAATGTGCTCTAGATTTAACATCTCAAGATACCACTTTATCAAAACCTCATCTTGATATTCTTTTGTGCCAACACCATCTATGGATACATCACCGTTTGATGACCGCTTAGCCTTAGCCAAGAGAATCTATTGGAGAATTAAGTATGATTCTAAAATTAGATTCCCTCATTGAAACTTTCCAAAGAACCAAAGACCTATTAATGGTAAGTTTTTTGTGTTTCTACCATCATAATAACAAACATTCTCATGTTGATTGTATCGAGTTTAGACAAAAAAAAAATTTAAGATTTGGTTGATAGATGTCTTCTTCATTTAACACTAGACCTTTTACATTTCCTTGATATCAAAGAAATACCTTAGCATATCATTTTTCCTATAATGTTTCTCTCTATTATGTAAGTCTCTTTGTGAAATGTGCATTAAGGGAATAATAATAGGAAATTTCTCCTTGTTCCCTTAACTAGGGGGAAAGGTATCTTCATCTCAAATTTCTTCTTTCTTTTGAAGGTTCCATTCTCTTTTTTTTATCATATCTTTTATAATATGATGTCCTCCCATGCATGGACTTGTATAGGATCTTTCTCTTTAATGATATTGATATTCTCCTTACAATTTATTCCTTGTTTGGAAGTTCATATCTCCTATAATTGGGTTGACCACTAAGTGTTCATAATGTGACATCCTTCTTTCTCTCTTAATGGATTGGTATTATTTCATGATGGTACATCCTTTTTGTTATGAGATACTTTTTTCTCATGCAAGATACTTACATCTTTTCTTAATAATATTTTTCATTCCTCAAAGAGCATGTATATAACAAAATAATATTCCACATTATTTATATAATTTATCTCTCTCCTTAATGACATGTTTACTTTATAATGTGTTGTCCTTTATAGCATAAATTTGTCTATTTTACATTAGAAGTTTTCTCTGGTTTGTAGCTTATTTTTCTTGGAATTGTTTATCTATTATGAAGTAGTATGCTTAACATATTTCATCTTTCCTTCACACTTGAGGGGCAAGGTTTCATGATTGTTTCCTTCCTCTTTTTCTAATGATTTACTTTCTTAGTATAGTGGCATTTGTTTATCATGTGACATTCCTCTTATAAAGAATTATTTCTTTTGATTTGGGATTCTCTCTTATGCAAGAGGTGTGCATCCTTGATTACAACCTCTTTTTAATTTGTAACCTATGTTCATCATAAGAAAATTCCCTTACTGATGCAACCCAATTTTAATAATAAACTACTATCATAGAGAATACATGAAAACACAGATGGTTTCAGAATTCACAACCCTTCATTATTCATCCAACTATCCTCTCTGTCTTACAATAACATGAAAACACTAATTTAACCAACTTTGAAATTACCATTTTTGGCAGATTTTCACAAAATCCATTTTTTCCATTTTTGGTAAATTTTAAAACAACTCCTAAAAATTTGATTTTTCCTCTAAAGCTGCCATAAAATAAGATAAGAAGAATTGCCAACTAATCTTTGAAATTAGAAACATGATTTTGAAGTTATTAAAAAACACAACTTTCTAAAAACTCAAAAAAAAAAAATGAAAAGCCAATTTTGGAGGCCCAAACGAACTTTCTGGCTCTCAAAAAGGTGTCGAAATGGCTCCCTGCCAATTTGAGCTTTATTGACAATCCAAATGGCAACTCTTGAGGAATTTACCTATAAACTTTCAGCCAAAATGGACAACCTAGTCAAAATTTATGACTATCGGAAGTCCCTACATCACTTCGCATTTCAAAGTATGTCATCCTTCATCAAGAATCCCTTTTTCACCTAGAAATAGGGGTATAAAAGGGTGCATTCTTGTTATCTTACCCTCTTTGTCTTGAAGATGTTATCTTTGTTTAAGAGCTCCTATTGAAGGTATATGTCTTATGACCAAGATCTCTTCCTTTCAAGGGTCCATTCTCATAGCTAGAATATCCTTTTACAATTTTCTATTTTATTAGCTCACAATAGTCATCCCTCTTGGCTAAGCCTATGGAATACATTATTTTTTATTAAGGTAAAAGCAGGTTTTGAAGGGGCCCCGAAACCCCATACAGAATGGCCACAAAAGATATTCAAATAAGCCCAAAAAATACAATGGATCAAGACCAAAGCGATGGTTTTATAGCAGGGTCCCACAACCTAGATGAGACAATGTATGAAACAACCTTCATACAAACCCAAACAAACTAAAAATCCAAATCTAGGATTAGACCACACTTGACAGTCCAATCAAAAACTAGGATTTTCCTTTGCCTCCCTTCTTCTGGGAGTGGAGAGTCATATCAAAATGTAGAGAGGACTTTCTATTATGTTTACCTATTACTAGAGTCCACCCCTCCTCTACCAAAGAAGCTTTCTCCTACCAAACAAAAGTAGGAGAGGAACCAACCACAATAGAACCAACATGAGAAGTCTAGACAGAACCAACTACAACCTCTTTACAGCCAGTGCCAAACTTCCCAACATCAAAAGGACCTTCTGAAATAGAACTGGCTAGAAGGAAGCCAACAAACCCAACAACCTTTGCAAACTTTCTAGCACCAGTACTACCAGCAGATGTAATAGTACACCCAGCAAAACCAAAAGAAACAAGAGGAACACCAGCAACAAAAGTATTACTTCCATCAAGAACAATACCATTAGAGATACCAACAGACCAGAGACCCCAAAAAGAACAGAACCAGCTGGAGTAACCCCAACATCAATAGAATTGCTAGCAAACATACCAGCAGTTCCAGTAGAAGAAACACCAACATAAACCTCAGAACTACCAGAAGATGTAAAAGAAGGATCCAAAGGAACATTTCCATCAGGGAGAACATCCTCAGGAGCATCAGTCTTAGTTTTCTTAGCAACTGCATAATGCTTTGGAGAAGCACCCTTCCACCAAGAAGCAAACTTTTTAGTCTTAGCCCTCTGTAATCCACACTGGGCAGCCAAGTGACCTATTTTAAAGCACTTCCTACATCTGAAGGGAAGCCCTTCATATTCCAAAGTTTGGATCCATGATTTCTTTGAATACTCTAACTTAATCTTTTCTGGTAACCCCTTAGAGATATCCATCTCTACCAGTAATCGTGCATAAGTCAAGTGCATAATATCAAAGGATTCATCATCCACCATTAGAAAGTCACCAAGAGCATTTCCCACCATTTCAAATAGGGATTCAACCCAAAAATGAAGGGGAAGGTAAGGGAGCCTCACCCAAATTGGAACCACGTTAAAGGTTTGAGAAGAGGGGGAAAAATCAGGATGCCAAGGTTTCATAACCAACATATTATTACCATTTTCCCAAGAGAAAAAGTAATCGCACATAATCAACTTTCTATCTTCAACATTTTTAAACTTAGCTACAAAAAAACCTTTTTCCATAGGGAAAATTTGAACTGTACCAAAAATTTTAGGCTCCCAATGATTAGAGATCCATTGGTGCAAATCAGCAAGGCTTGACCACAAACCCAAAAGAGACAAATAGCGCCACAAGAAGAAAACTTAGAAGAAGCAAATTCAATATCTTCCACCACTTCCTCACCCAAGGGAATCCAGATAGGGTTCAAAACAGGGAGAGGACCCTTAGAACCCAAACCAACACCAATCCCCACCCCACCAAAGCAATTGGTAGCAACCCTGGAAGAAACCATACCAACATATGATTTCCCCTTGGGTAAAGAAGCACCAATAAGAGGCACAGTACCAGAACCCAAACCCCCAGCAACCCCAGCATCCAGTGATGACTGGAATATCCTAGCTGACTACAAGGCACCAGTAGAAAGCGAAGCCCCAGCGACCTACGAACCCCCAGCAAAAGCACCAATGATTGGAAAACCCCCAGAAACTAGCGTCGCCCTAGCAACTGGCGAAACCCTAGAACCTTCAGCAACCTTCAAGGCCTGCAACTTCCCAGGAACCCCCTTAGGATGATCTAAGTTGGTGTTCCAAGCAACTGGTTCATCAAAATCATTGATTGAAATAGCAAACAATTTGCATCCCTTTTGAAAACATCTCTGAAGTTGCTTAGCAGAAATAGTTCTAACTGACATAGGCCTCTTAACACCTGCAATGATCTTGATGCTACCATTATCATCGATACACCTAACGGTCTTCTCTCTACAATCGATGATAGCTTGGTGTTGCTCTAACCAATCCATTCCCAGAATAATGTCATAAGAACCTAAAGGAATAACCCTAAGGTTAATTGTAGTAGTAAAATCCTTAAATTGAACCTTACAATTTTTAGCTATAAACCCCGATTCGACTTTTGTCCTTGATGCTAACTTGACTTGCCATGCCAATTTAGCTTTACTCATAGGAATTCCACATTTCTTAACCAAATTGGAAGAAATAAAAGAGCCAGTGGCACCAGAGTCAAATAAAATAGAGATCTTCTTACCTTGGTAATTACCTCTAGCTTCAATCACAGTGTTCTGATGATCTGCTTGTTTCTAATCCACAGTAGCAAAGATGCGATGATTCCTTCTAGAATCACCAACAGTAGCCTCAGAACCTGTGGCTTTAGACCTGACCTGACTATTGCCTCGTAGGGGACAATACCATTGCAAATGCCCCAATTGCCCACATTGCCAACACTCTGCTCCTCTCTTGGTACTTTTATCCTATGATGAGTGTACTGGAGGTGATGCATAACTCTGTTGTACACTCTGAGTTGGTTTAAAGGACTTAGGTTGCTCAGGAACCTTGAAAGTCTTGTTTGATTTGGAAAAATTTTCAAACTTCCTCTTCTAAAATTTACCACTCGAACCACTAGAAAATGCCCTGATATTATCTTGATAAGGTTTTTGATTCTTCCCACTGCTTTGAGCTGGTGGATTCATAGATCCCTTGGCTGAAAATCCTAATTTCAATTCAGTGAGCTTGGCTTGATCAGCAAATTCTTTCACTGTCTTAGGTTTGAAAGTTCTCACTTCCTCTCCAATTTTAGGGTTCAAACCCCTAATGAAGTGTTGTACCAAAGGCTTATCATTCTCTAACCAACTAGAATATTTCTTTAGTTGGAAAAACCTCCTCTCGTACATTTCCACTATTGAGTTGCCTTGAGAAATGCTAAAGAATTCTTCGGATCTAGTTTGCTGCCAATAATCTGACATGAATCTCTCGCGGAATCTTTCTATGAAAAGCTCCCATGTAACCTGAGAGATGAGAATTCCAAGTTGTTCTAGTTCCATATTCCACCAAATGGAAGCAAAGGATCTCAGCTGCATTACGGTCCAATGAACCTTCACATTACCGTGATAATCATGGAGAATAAAACATCTTTTGATGTTCAAGAGCCATGCTTCAGCTTCAGCACCACCCTCTGTTCCATTGAAATATGGTCCTTTGACTTTAGAAAGGTCTTTTAACTGAGTCCTGATAACAGGATCTTCTGCCACTGGGACTCGTATAACATGAGCATTTGCTACACCATCTGGAACATTGTTCCTAGCTTCAATGTTATCCAACCTATCAAGAATCCGTTGGAGGACTTCAACCTGAGGTTCCTCTCGATCTTCCTGATCCATTCCTATTAAAGGATCAACTTGTTCATCACCAAGTATTCCTTGGTGACCTCGACCTCTACCTCGGCCACGACCACGACCACGACCGCATCGTCCACCCCTGCCTCTATCTAAATCAGCATCAACTGGGTCACCATGCCTTTGTGCTCCTCATGTAATAGGAGGCATGCTTGAAATCCTATAGAAAAGTTCAATAAAATCACTAACGAAAGCATAAAGATAAAACCTATTTTAAAACCCTCAAGCCCTGAGTGTTTAAACTTGGGCTCTGATACCAACTGTACCACCCCATCTATACTAAAAGATAAAAGATGAAACTAAGGAAGATACAACCATAAATAAATCACATAAAACCACAACAATAAATTTTTTTTTAAAAAGAACAATCTGATTTCATATAATCAAAACAACCGCTTCTAAGAGCTTTATAGTTTACAATCAATTTACATCAGAGTAATAATAATACTCTTTATTCAAAGTATAAGTCTCTAAACAAAATTTCTTATTTCCAAATCCACTACATTCTACGAATAGATCTGATAACTAATAACCATGAAATGATCTATTTCCCAAAAACTTAACAACTGCTATCCACTATCCCATATTCATTGATTTATCCATCTAAAACCTGAAAACCAAAATGAACACAAACGCAAACAACAAACAGGGCTCAGTCACAATGATAAAGAAAATGAATCATCTCCAATTATCTGCAACCTTATAAGTCAGTACAATATAACATTTATGCAGATTAAATACAGATGTAATTGAAAACTAAATAACATAATTTCATTTTACACCAAAATCATCAAGCACTGAATTTCTTTCTAACAGAAATAAACTCGCAAAGAAAATGACAAGTAATGATCCAATAGTTCATGGGTGTCCACATAAGGACCTACGCTATGTATCCGTAAGGAACCTCGTAGTAATCCATTATGTCTGATGAAACCATAATGTTTTATCTTTGTTAATTGAAACCCATAACCCTTGAATTTATAATTATCACTTAATTAAACAACTGACAGAAATTCTTTCCCATAAGGATATAGACTAGTGTCAGTCACCACTGACAGAAATTCTATCATCACAAGGTACTAGACTAGTGTCAGCCCCCAATCTACGGATCATTCTTGCATTATCTCAAAAAAACACTTGATCTAGCTATCAATGAAAGCAGTGAAATGAACTACATAACACAATTTCACTAACATTCTATTTCTAATGCATCAATTTACAAAATTGAAACAGCAAACAGAAATCCATTATAAAACCATATTACCATATCCCTTAACATACATTCATAAACATGATGTTTCACGAAAGATGAAAAGATCACAACTCTTTCTCCAACACAAATCCAATCAAAATAATCTCCATATTAACTTAACATTAAATCTGTAACTGTTCAATAAAATATCCATATCCAAATCATGTTTCCATTAAATAGAAAAGAACTAACATAATCGTACATCAACTGAATCAACACAACACCCATCACTTTTAACAAACATACTAGTTTACCATAACCGAATTATTAAACTAAATGGCCATACACCCTGCTCTATTAATTACAAGTTTATACCATTTATATACATGTTGGCGTAGGTACATGTATACACCATGGCTTGTGTATACATATACATATCCCAGCAGGTATATGTATATATGAATACATAATTATATAAGCTTGTAATTAATAGTTCAGATTGACAGTCATAACATCTATTATATACATGTTGGTGTATGTACATGTATACACCACGGCTTGTGTATACATATACATATCCCATCAGGTATATGTATATATGAATACATAATTATATAAGCTTGTAATTAATAGTTCAAATTGACAGTCATAACATCTATTATATACATGTTGGCGTATGTACATGTATACACCACGGCTTGTGTATACATATACATATCCCAGCAGGTATATATATATTTATATATCGAATTGCATAAACTTGTAATTAATAATTCAAGTTCATAAATATGCAATTGAAAAACCATTCAAATTGTCTTAGTTCTGTCACAGAATTAAATCGACCTTAATACACTACTAAATCTGTCGAATATATAAAATAATGACAGTATAATAATAATAACTGACTTCTACCTTTAAACAAATTACCAAGTGCTTTTCCTTACTATCTGAACAAGATAGTAACTGACTTCCCTATAAAACCCTTAACATAGCCTAATGCTGTTACGACTGTAATACACACTGGTGTTAATCACTGAAGACCATAAAGCTCGAAAACAAGTTTGACATAACCCAAGACATCCACATTCCTTTATTTGCTGATACATACAGTGACAACAACCTTTTTACAAAACATCGACACTAGATAACTAAAGGAGTTCGCCCAAAAGAAATACTTTAATCCACACTTATGTTGCAAGTGTAACACAAAATACGACTGATAACAGATGACATTATGAAAACCACCAAACCCAAATCCCACATTACAGCTCTAAAAGAACATCGATACCAAACTCGGTAGATGACTGTGGTAAAAATCCAGACCCACCTTATAACCAAGTCCATACAAACTGACTGTATTATGATACTATAGAGTTCCTAACAACAGGAACAATGCGAGGAGATCAAAATAAATTTTTAACAAGAAAACTCATGCTAGTTCCATTACGGTATTGATATGTTGATTAACAAACCCGACTAACTCCCTTAACACTGTCCAAAGCCAGTAAACATCGACACCCTAACACACAAGAATATAACCACATAACATCTACATATCTATATTCCACAGATTGACACAGACTTAACTCAAACTTTGCCAACTTCATACTCAGAACAGAGAAAAACCCTTTATTACATTATGCTCGAACACAGCATATTAAAAACAAGTGCCAAAAACCACACTAAAAACTAAAAAAAACAAACACTTCCAAACAGTCATTTGTTACCAAGTTTCTCCAATAAAACACAGTATTGTTTAACTAAACTAACTTCTTAAACTATCCGAAAAGAAAAGAATCGATTCATATAACCGAACTCACAAAATAAACTAACACAAAGCCTCACACACATCAACTAGCAAACAGTGTTAACCAACATTCCCTTAATTTTCATTGCAGAACAAGAAATGGAAACAGAGTTTAAGGTAAGAGATGCCCTTGCCTGGTATTCGTATGAGGAAGATATCTAAAACTAAAATGCCGAAGCTAGCTCCTGCCAGGTGAGCTTCCCAGAATGCCAAAATGCCGTGCAAGAGAGCCCAAAATGCAGAGATAACAGTAACAAACACCCAACTTCCTAAATGACCATGAACAGAAGGGTTTATCTTTGCTGTGAATATCCCTTTCATTCCATGCCACTTATCATGAAGAATACAACAATAACACGGGTCCATAACCAACTGTTCACCCAAAATGCCGCAGCATAACATGGTAAAAAGAATGGAGTCATAAAAAAACTGCAATTCCTTAACCAGAGCAAATGGAAAACTTCAAACTCAACAATGAATTGCCATCGATAAGTTCATTCAATGCAAACTTATCGCTTGCAGTGAACACAACTCAAAACCTGCCAAATGTCCAAAATAGTACCATTCCACAAACTGAAAAATAGCTTAAACCCACTAACACCTCAATGCAAAAGCAAGTGCATTAAACCCTACCGTAAGTCATGTTTCGAGCCAGAATATAATAAAAGACTTAGGAATAGGTTAATTCATGTCTTTGCCAATAACATTAGTCATATATACTAACTTAAACATCAAGATAATAGCGCATTCCAATGTCAATTAACTAACACTAAAACACACTAACCTCCTACTAACATACACCATAGGATATACTAACTTAGTTAATTCACATAGTTTTAGTAAATGAATACCACATTATTACTAAAACATTCACTCATAGTTATGTGTATAAAAATACATATATTCAAATTCATTTACCTTGAATTCAAAATTTGATTAACGTTAAATAACAATAGAACTCTAAATACTGTCTATAAACATAAGATACAATTAACCATAATAACATAACCATTTCTAAACATATCTAACATATTATTAAGGATTCCGAAACAATGAATCAATAATCAGATAATTAACTAACCATAAAGTTTGTCCTTATTACATAATCAAACCAATGTTCAAAATTCAGTCTAATCCAATTCTGTCATCAGAATAGGACTCATAAAGCGACAGAAATAAACATAATTCCCTGAATGTCTGGCAGAATAACAGAGATAACATATTTAATCTAAAAACCAAGTTCAAAAAGAACACAATCAGAGTTCGAACTCAAAGGTATCTAACAAAACATAACATAGAAAATAAAGTCTGGAACAGTCAGGGGCATGACATTCCTTAACGAGGTCGGTGAGAGGGACAACCCAAAGTGAGATACAAAACCATTTTTTCCATGGTTATCAAACTCACTATAAAATGAAATATCTTCATCCTTAATGGGGTGAAGGAAAAAGAGCATTGTACAAAATCCTTCCTTGAGTAGTCCTCACAGATTATGAAAAACCTCCCTAGTGTTGGTGGAAAGCTCTCGTAAAGAGAGGTAAATATAAAGCTCTTTGAACATAATCTTTACTAAAACCCAGTTAATTAGTAAGCCTACCTTTTCAACCATGTTAAGCCAAAAATGACCATAGATTAAACTACTTGTATGTTGCTTTTGTTGTGGCAGATCATGTGACAACTTGCAGCTTGAAAAAGTTTTTGAACATACACTTTAAATCATTTCTTTTTTGAGTCAATCCTGCAGCCATATATTGAATGTGTGATTGTTGAGTTTGTACATTTCCAACATTTTTTGTACAACATTTTCCTACGAAGAGAAAATTGAATCAAAACTTGTCCTACAAGAAATTGTCTTACAAAGAGAAAAACAAAGTCAACATTGATCCTACAATATTATCCTACATAGAGAGAATTGATCCCAACACAAGTCCTACAAACATTACACTGATATTTCATCTCAGTTCCTTGTGATCAACATACTTAGATAAACATATCTTGTATTCTTAGAATCTTTCTTTTTGGCATAGTCATCATTTTTAGTCTCAAAATCCAAAAATCTCAAAAACATAGCTTGCATATATTAGGGTTAAAGTATTGCACTTCCTTGAGTCATTTTTCAAATTAGAGGGTGCATTTTCCTAGAACATTCCTATATTTGTTTTGCATTTTATCTTGACTTCATCAACACTGTCCTTATCTATTCACCTCATCACATGTAACTTATCATTTTGGTTAATATTTATCTTAGACAGGCACTATTGCCAAAATTTATCACTTTTGTCCTACCTTTTGGAGTCAAGAAAGTCCTCAATATCATTTGGGTCTTTCTTAGAGGGTTTACCTTTGAATTTTATAGAATCACTCTTAGGGTAAAGTACTTACACCTTAGACATTATTTTTTTTATTCATTCCTAGTTTGCATTAGCATTCCAAAATCCAAAAAAATAAAAAATAAAATTCCAAAAAAATAAAAAATAAAAAAATAGTCCACTCTAAATATCCCATTTGTCTTGCATATACCTTAGTCTTATATTTGCATTCTAGCACATGTCATTCACATGATCCATGGACCACCCCAATCAAGGACCACCCCTACTAGGGGCACCTCAACAATATCCTAGTGTTCTTCAACCAGGTGTCCCTTCCGAGCTAGGGAAAGCCCAAATCAGTCAGAGGACACCTTTGGAAAATCCTAAATATTCAACAATTATGAGCATTCTCCAGTAATTAATGGAAAATGGGTCTAACACTTCCCATTCTACAAAAACACCTCAACATGTCTTAAAACCTCAGTATTAGTATACCCCAACACCTTATCATGTCACAAAACCTTAGTATATACCAGCACCTTAGTATTAGTATACTTTAGCACCTTACCACATCCCAAAACCTCAGTATATACCAACACCTTAGTATCAGTATACCCTAGTACCTCAGCATGTACTAACACCTTAGCATACCCCAACACCTTAGGATGTCCAAGAAAATTAGCATGTTCCAACACCTCAATATATCCAAACACCTTAACATGTCCCAGAACCTCAGTATATCCCAACACCTCATTATTAGTATACCTCAAAACCTCATTATATCCCAACACCTTAGCATATCCCAACACCTCATCATCATCATGTCCTAGAACCTTAGTATATCCCACCACCTCGGTATACCCTACCACCTCAACATTTCCCAACACTCGTCCAACATATCCAACCAACACAAACTACTCACAATGTTAACAACATGGATCCTATACTAAGTCTTGAACATGCCAACACACTCACCCAAACCCTCCAACATGTTTTTACAAGAAGAAACCCCTCTCCATGCCAATAATTTATGCCTCTTATAGAACCTCTTGAGACATTTTTGAATAAATTGGTACAATCCCACACAATCACTTTACTCGAGATAAGACATTATAAGGGTCTCAAAAAACTAGCATGGTGAGATGAAAATGGTTATTATAACTATCAAAGGACTAAGAGACACAAAACAACTAGTTGTATGCAACTGAACACATTATCCAAGATTTCATCGAATGTAGTGAAATCAAAGTTGTCACAAATTATGACACTGCCAACCAAGACCATAAGATCTTCCAAAAGCCATTGATGGATCATGGAAAAGATAAGGCCTCCACATCTAGATAAGATAATAAGGCTAACCTTGTATATATGAAATCAAAAACTAATTTGACAATTGATACCATCACTATCAGAAGTCTAGACAACAATTGTGTTGTTACTAATAAAGAATGTCCCAATAATTCACCTAATGAGGAAATGGATATATGTCAAGACCCCATTCCCAAACTTGAAAAAAATCATATACCTATGTCTATCAATGTCCCACAAGAAATATCCATATCTCCCACCATTTCTTCCTCCACACTATCTCCACCTAGAAATACATCCAATAAAGAAACATTTCTAGTCTACCCACAAGGGCTATCTAGGATACAAATCCCATCTATTCCATCCTTTAGTACAAGTCCCCTCTACAATTTATCTCTCTTAGATCCAATGCCATCATATAATCCACTCCCAAGAAAAGCTACTCCAATGAGTCCTAGTCAAAGTCCATCCCCATCATGCTCGAGCGTTGATTCCTTTTAAGAAACCATCATGCATATCCAAAGGCATACCCCATGTCAAGAGGGTTATCCAAAGTATAAATAAATAAGTCCTAAAATTGGTCAAGATCAAGATACCAAGAATGTCCAATCCCATCCAATATTTGACCAAGATCCCATATCCCTAGAAACTTATGAATATCCCCTTCAATCCCAAGAGAAAATCATCCTTCTAAGTCCCACTCATAATCTACCTCCTAAGAAAGACCATGATGTCCCTTATACTCCATCCAATGATCCTCTTCCATGTCAAGATCAAATTAATCCTCCCTATCCGCCACAAGACCCAATCGTCCCTCCATCTCTATGTTATAATCTTCCCTGTCCACCATAAGGTCTCATCATCCCTCCATCTTCATGTCATAATCCTCTCTGCTCACCACAAGATCCCATCATCCCTCCATCTCCATGTCATAATCTCCCATGCCCACCTTAAGATTCCATCAACCCTATCCAAGTTAATAATGATCCTATTACATATCAACTTTGTTCATCCACTTTCATTTAGTCTGATCTACTTTGTAGTCCTACTATTCCATATGTGCCTCCTCTACCACAAAATGGACTCCCATCTTGTTTAAAAAATAATCAATATCCAATTGCCAAGAAGATTTGTCAGAAGATGCATTATCAAGGAAAGGGCTTAGGCCTCAATGAACAAGTTCCATTAGAACCCCTTGATATCAATGCATATCCATATTATTAGGGCCTTGGCTATATAGCCCACCATTAAGATGTTCATATCCCCTCTACATACAAAATTCCCCCATATGAATCCAAGAATACACATACCCCATCACCTCCTTCATCTATTTTGGGTCCTCATATCCCAAAGTCAAAATCTTTGTCCCTTCCATCCATCTTAGTTCCATATATTCCTCCATTCACTAGTTCATAATCCACTTACCCTTTCCCACATGCAAGTCAGAAAGCTCACATATTTGAGAATCATTTACCCATCCAAAAGGCCTTTATACAATTCCTATCCACCCATGAATACCACTCCCCTTCCAAGAAATTTGGATTCCAATCATAAAATAAAAAATTCAAGTAATCCACATGCAATCAAGGATCAACATGTCCCATCTAATCGACATGTACAAATGAAGAAAAGTATGATCTTAAAAAAAGTCCAAAAGGCCACAAAGGATAATAAAACAAAAAAGAAAATTCAAAATCTATATGGGTTCCTAAATCCATTATGCAAGAAATGAATTCCAAGGAACCAAAATATAATGAAAAACTAAAAACCATTTAAATTCCCAAGTAGCTTCTTGAAGCACAATATCCTAAAGAAAAATCAAAATTGGCATCCAAGCTTGCTATTCCAAAGGCTCTCATCAATATTCCACATACATGGCTTCCATCTTCCAAATATATTTTGGGTCCTTATGTCCCAAAATCCACTACCTTACATGCTCCATCACATCTTTCATCCATTTTGGGTCCTTGTGTTCCAAAATCCATGTCCACTTCTCCATCTAAATCTTAAAATCCAAAATCCATTCTCTTTCCATCACTCCACCACCCCTCAATGTGTGTACCAAAGTTGATCTTTCCAACATTCCCATCCACCCATACATAAGTCTTCCAACACTCCATTCATTATCCAACACCTACTTTCCATCCTTCCACCTCCCTCATCCGATCCTATGCATAAACCCTTACCCTAGTCCATTTTATCACTCATTTCATCCTTGTTTTCCATCACCCTATTAACATATTTGAGTATACTTTCAATAGTTATGGTATATTATAACACATTATTCAGGATTATTATCAAAAGAACAAGATTCTTGAGTCCTTCCTTCATGTCATTTCCTTCATCCATTGTCTTCCAAAAATGTCATATTAAAAAAAATTAAAAAATGGTTACCTTGTTGAAAATCTAGCAAACAGGCGCCTTGTGTGACACAAAAAAAAATCAAGAGAAATAATTTGTCCTATGGTGAAAACCTCTTCTTATGGCACCTTAGGCAAGTACTATGATGAAAATCTAGCAAATAGATGTCATGTGTAATACATTCCCTTCTTGCACTCTATGCTCAGGGGAAAGTTTCATACATGTTTTCCTACCTACCACATCCTCCATGATCCCTCATACATCCATATCCATTTTCATATATTTGATCTTGACAAGGCTTCATGCATCCTCTATGCTTCAGTTTATCCATACCATACAAATAGTTTGTCTCATCCATCCCTTACTTTTGTCATCCATTGTCATATTTCATATTGCCTATCCCAAATCCTTTTATTGGCCTTAATCCAAATTAACATAAAAAAAATGAACATATTCTCAAAAATCTTTTAACATGTCCATTCCCCATAGATCCCATGTCATTCAATGTGTCAAACCATCGCATACATAACCACCATATCTAGTCTCTTAGCTTGGGTAAACATGTTATCCCATTGTGAGATAGTCCTTGCATCCAAATCAAGTTAGATTCCATTTTTCATCTATCCATTTTCATCCCATCAACTCATTCATCCATTCATAATGTTCCATGACTTGCTAGACACTGGGGAAAATAAATACAATCATGTTTGAGAACAAATTCTAACATATGCCTTTCACCTCATTGTGATTTAAAATCTCTGAAAAAATACCAAAAACATTGAAAAAGTCTTTCAAAAAATCTAAAAGCATAGAAAAAAGTCCTTCAAAATAACAAAAACATTGTAGAAGACCTTCAAAAAGTTCAAAAACATTAGAAAAAAATAAAACATTCATCTAAGGGAACCATGTTTAGGGTGTTTGTGATAAGGGTCTTCACTTATGTGATACATTGCACATACCTCGACTCTAAACATACGAACCCTATGGTGGATCATATAACGTTGCAAAAAGTCCTAAGAAAACTATCGAAGACAATCAAACAACTAAAAAAAACCATGAAAATATTGCAATAAATATCCTTTGTACATAAACCAATCCTTTTGCATTTCAAAACAAACATTGAACAATGTCAAACAACAAGTTTGAGCTTCAATAGAACCAAGTCAAAATAGTCAACAGGTCCTGAGTCAAACTAACCAATTTGTCTTATCTATCAACCAAGTCCCAAAACAAATTCTTTTGTCAAAAATCATGTTATCTTAGACAAGGGAAGGAACACTTGAAATCAAATAGAGCAATCTTAGATGGGGTACCTTATTCTTGAAATTAGATAGCATCAACAAAACATAGAAATTCAATATCCAAACCACTGTAAAAACATAGATACATAATCAGTATAGTTACAATTTGTTGATTCAGGTTAGTCTTATTATGTCTTGATTTTTGCAAGTCATGTTCTTATTCATCTTTGGGATATCCACAAGAAATTTAGAGATGTCATGATTGTTCATGACTTATTTTTATTTGTCTTTTGTTTGTGTAAAGTTTTCCATCAAGTCTTAAAAGAGCAATCTGGGTGTCTACGATAAGAGCCTTCACATCCATATACAAATATCCAACTACAAAAATTCAATAAATACTTTGGTTGTGATACACCACACATACCTTGACTTTGAATGCTCGACCTAGATGGATCAACCCACATTTCTTTCCAATTCAATGTACCTATTTTAAATGTAAGAGGATAATCATACCTAAATCATTCATATCTTGGTAGGATGGTATCTGTTTTTTTCTTTTTGCGATAATAAAGTTACTCAATGATGAAAAATAAATCGCTTAATTCAGTTGAAATTCAAATGTGGTTATTAAAACTTTAAGCTCTCTATTTAATAGAATTTAAAGGTTTCAATCGGGATTCGTCTTCATTCCTTCATCATCTAAGTTTCTTTACTAATAATTCTCTCTGTCAATCGTAACACTCTATCAGCCAATTCAAACATTATATCAGTCAATCAATCTATCTATCTATCAAAATGGTCAAATCAACTTTCAAATCAATCATTCAATCATTCCATCATCATTTGTCTTATACGGGAAGTATCTTTCCTGAAACCAGACAATGTCATTTGTCTTATATAGGGCATGTCTTCCACGAAATTAGATGCTATTGCTAGTCTTATACAAGATGAGACCTTCATAAAACTAGACGTGATTCTTATCAACAATCTCTATGTCCAATGTCGATCAAATAGTCATTGTCTACTAATGTTCTTCACTTATTACAAACTATTCTTCTCTTTCACCATTTCATCTAAGATTCATCATCTTCTTTCAAGATACCATTCATGTCTTTATCACATAAACAATCTCTCGATGGGGCATCATTTACCTCGTTGTCACATTGTTCCCACCGGGGTATACCAAGGCATAATTTTTATTTTTCTTTGAAACAACACTTAAAAACACATTGTATCAAAGAGGGGGAAAATGTAGACACTTAAAAATGGCCTATTGCTCTAATGCAATGGCATTACTAACATTCCTCTTTAATTTATTTAATAATCTCTATTATTCAAAAAATTGTACCTTTCTACCATATTCTAAATTCAAAATCATCATTTCCTTTTAAACTTATAATTAAATGATTTTAATAATTATCTTAATTATTAATCGTCCAATTATTATTCATCAATTATTCATCTATAATATAATTAAATAATTAAAAATTATTTAATTATACTCTATCTCATTATAATTAATTAAATAAAGCATATTATTTAATTAATCTTCCTTTTTTCTAATTATTACATTTATGTTATAATTAAATCAAATCCATTTCACAATTTTTAAATAAATTATATTTATTTAATTAAACTAATTGTTCCTCTCATAAATAAATAAATATTAGTTATTTATTTATAATTGCCATGTGTACAAGTAAATAAATTCTCTTATTTATTTTATCATGATTAGTCTTCAAAACCTAACTCATACTAACTTCCAGTTCACTCTTCAATTACAATCCTGACTATTCAATCAACATTGTTAATTCCTCCCTCAACAATCAGTTAACAATTCAATATATTTTAGTCAATCCTCCAATCAAGGTTGTCAAGCAGAGTTGAACTTGGTCCTCTCATCGATCAATCCTCCAATCAAGGCAGTCAAGAAAAGTTGAACTCCTACTCACTTTGAGTTAACTCTTTCCCCTCATCAAGTCAAAATTGTTAAACAAATTAATCAATTAAGTTGAAATCCCACTCACTCTGAGTTCAAATCTTCAATCACAGCTAATCATCCCATAAATCACAGATTCTTGATTCAAACCCCTAAAATTCTTATAAATAGAGAGCTAAATCTCTAATTTTAGAAACCACCCACACTTTGAATTCTTATGCTGGCATAATCTTGAGCTCAATTCTGAGAGTCCACATTCTATGAGAAAGAGAACAACAAGGAAGGATTTCATATGGTTTGTGTGTTCATTTGTGTTGAATTAATTTCATTATGTTTGAATGATTGTACTTATTATTTATCTTGCATCCTTTCTTAATTATGGGAATACTAATTGTATTGACTATCTCTTTGCGATTGACATTTTATTGTTATTTCTAGTTTTTATAGATCCTATATTATCCAATTACATATATATGCAACTTTTTATTTATTTGATCCTTAAGGAAACAATGATTTCTTTAGGCCTAGTCGCTTTTTATGGATCCACATGGAGACAATGCTTTCCATAAAATTGATCCCTAAGCTTCCCCAGTGCCAAAAAATAATTTCAAAGCCATACCAATGTGCAAAACCTTTTTATTTTAAGTTGCTCTAGTGCATAAAACTTTTCTTTCAAAGTTGTCCCAGTGCACAAAACATTTTAAAGCCATCTTCGTGTGCAAGTTTTCAAGGTAGGATTGACTAGCATAACACATATTTATAGACCATCAATTATCCTTTCTCTTTGTCTTTGAGATGAGTGGAACTAAGCATAACACAAATTTCTATCCTTTCTACTCATCTTCCTTTATGTCTTCTCCTCCCATGGATCACCTAGCATTACACAACTTTCTAGCCTATCAAATTTATGGTCTCTCTTTTCTTTCCATTCTCTCATGGCTATGCTAGCAGGTTGGATCATGGAGTTTGTATCATCTTTGGTGATGCCCTTTCCCTTTCTATTTTATCACTTTATGCTCTTGTAATAGCTTTCCAGATATGATATTAGTGCATGGGACATTTTTTATCGAGGTCTCTTTCACTAGTTGATTTGGAGTCTTATTTTTAGTACTAACCCCTTTTGTGTGTTGTGTTTTTTGTCTTTGTATTTTTCCTTTTTTTTTTAACTTTGTTTTTATCCCGTTGTGTATGGATGTGGAGTTAAGATCCTTTGTTTGGGGGCTTATGTCCTTAAACTTAGTGTTGTCTTATCTCTTTTTGCAATTCATCCATGGTCATCCCACTTTCATCATTCATGTTCTCTTCTATCTCTTCCTGTATAGTGAGCATGAGCTTGTCTCGTTATCCCGCTAAAGTGGGGGCTAAATGTATCATTGCAAAAATTAAGCACCTAACTTGTGCTCATTTTGGGACCATTTTGTGTCTATTTTGGTGTTTTTTCTATGGTAGGACCTCATATTACACTTAAATGCATACCTAATTCAAATATGGGTCCTCATGCTTCCTCAATCTTGCTTTAACTCAAGATTAGCTCTCACTTCTAGGCATGATTTTCCTTTTTCCATCTAATCCCATAATTCATTTCCTCACCCGAGACCTATTCATTTATTTTCTACTTTTGGGAGATGTCCTGGTCCTACATCAACCTGTATTTCCTTCCCCCACTCCTTTTCACCTTCCTCGACATCTTCATGAAATTTGAGCCTCTTTTGCCTGGGACTAGACAACTTGTCCCTAGGAACAAGTTGACTAGTCAACTTGTGCCTAGGGTTTTGAGCCCAAATTTTACCTGAGGCCTAATGGTGGGGTTTTCCTTCGAGATCCAAATTGTGGTTGGCCTCAACAAATTTTGGATCCTGAATGGAGGGATTTAAGTATAAAATGACCTCTTATCCCCTTATTTGGCATATTCCATTCATATGTAAATAATATCAAGATCAAGTGCAAACTATGAAGTATCAATCAAGCATCCAAGTATTCAATTGCAATAAAGCCATCAACAGTCATTAAGTATTCACATCTTCTTCATAAAATCAAGGTGTTTCCTTTCATAGATATAGCCTCTTTCCCCCATTGGAGGCCAAGCAAAGTAGTTTTTCCATCAAGGAAGGAAATATGCATTCATCCATCAAGCTCCATTATTCTCTCTCTTCCCTAATCAAATATTGTGGAAAATTAAAACATCCATTCCATGATGTTTTGTCTTGAATGATTTCCTTTTGGTTTTTTTTATTTGGTCAAAGCTATTGCATCAACATACTTGATCACATTCAAAGAAGTAATTGCATCTACAAGGTATGATATACTTCATTATCTAGATCTAGCCTCTACTACATGCCAACACACTTTTCCTTTATTTCATTTCATTTCAAGGTTGACTTCTAAACAAGGGTTTGATTGAGGAAAACCCATTTCTTCAACCTTATTCCCCACTTTTCTATGTGCAGGAACAAGTTGGAGAGATGCAATTCTGGATTTGGGAAGTTTCATCAGTTTTTCTAGGTACAAGTTGACTAGTCAACTTGTACTATAATAGTCCACTTGTACCCTAAAAGTCAACTTGTCCCTGCCATTTTTCAATGAAATTTTTAGTGTAGAAAGTTACAAGTCTTATCTTCTAGATCTGAAGTTATAATTGATTCTGAGATTCTGATGATAGTTAAATTTATATTTAAAGTCTCACCTTATCCATCTTGTTTCCAAGTGCACCTTCTCCTACCTCTTCTCCCTTGCTCTCACTTTAAAAGATCATATATGTCATTTAGATTTCATTTCCTTGTCAAATCTCTATTGAGGAATATAAAAATCCCATTAAGCATAGACCTTACATTGGCACCCATCCTCCTTTTGGTTAAGCCCATAAAATTCATTGTGTGGTGGTTTTGTATTCCAATGTATGTAGGATTTGGGTTATATTATACTCCATATTGCACTCTCTCATTTCCTTTTGTATAGTATGTATGTATGTATGTATGTATGTATGTGTGTGTGTATTTATATATGTATGTGTCTATGTATATTTACACACATGTAAAAATATAAAATATGGTTAATCAAGAACATATACATGCACATCAATTCTCATCCATAAGATGGTGACTAGGAGAACCTTCTAACACTGGGGATGATGATTGAAAATTACATACAAAACTATGAACCCTAATCAAGCCCAATCATAAGCAAAGGAATCCATAAAGCATTCAATCATCATCCAAGAGAACTCTACTTCACAAAGACATCAAAAAATATATAATCAATCAAATAACACAAATGCCTTCATAAAAATATGGATTCTCTTGTCCTCCTATCTTCCAAGATCTTGTGTTGATGATAAAATGTGGGTGTTCTTAGTTTTGTAGAACACAACACAAGAGGCTATGGATAATGGAGATGGTTGATTGATAAGAAAGCGATAATGGATATAATACAAGTATGGTGATGAAAGGATATCAATATGGTAATGATATTGGGTGGTAATTCTCTCTAAAAAATAACAAGTTCACAAGTATGCAAGATAGTCAAGATCATAATTTTTTCCTAAGGTTGCACAAGATGGCATGCAATAGCATGATATTAGATGAGATAAGCCTTCAAAATGAAGAAAAATGGATTTTATAGGATTCTCATCAAAACCAACAGTTGAGATAAAGCGGTGCTAGGATATTACATAGGATGCAAGGTTAGGTAGGGTTTAAGAGGCATTAGAAAAATGAGTGGCTAGGATTAAAGGTTAGGTGGAGGTGTGTTGACTTTTCAAGATGCATTTAACCTAGACATAGGCAAAGTGAAAAAGGTCAAATGAACAGAAAAGCAACAAGTGGTGCAAGGATAAAATTTAGGAGTTGATCCACATGATCAAAGATTATTGGTTCAAATGAAAAGAAAAGGATTTGGGATTTTATAAAATAAACAAAGGTGTTTATTCTATAAATAAGAGAAATAGGCTATAGTAAAAGGGATAAATTTAAAATATAGGATTTTATTTAATTTTTGGAAAGAAAAAGCTAGTGAATTATTTAAATAAATAATAAATATTTATCTAAAAATAGTAGACAAGGTTAATGAAATAATTAAATAAACATAAATACCTATTTAATTAATAAACAAATTTTGTTGATTTCATGAGGATATTTTTAGGTGTTTATGGTGGGACGCGAGAAAGGTTATGAAATGAAAGAGTGTCTATGAGATGCTATAGATTGTGAGTGGCTCCTTGATGAGTTCCACATCTTAAATCCTCATGCAACACCCCTAATCTCTAACTAATCATGCTTGGCCTCGATAGTTCGAAGTTTAGTCTCTCGATCTCATGCTAGTATCTCTCTTGATCCTCTTTTTCTATCTCTAGCTCCACCTTCATAGGGTAAAATATGTCCTTGTGCCTTCCTATGTATTGCTAAGGTAAAGGGGTGATTTGCAATGATGATGGAATATATGCTAACGTATCCATATCTCTAAGTACATGACCCACAAAGTTACACCACTTCTCACTCCCAATTGAAAGGAATAAAACAAAGCAATATCAATAACATCATCATCATATATATCATCAAACATGCATAAAACAAAGTATATCACAATTTATTTAACTAGATCTCTCTCTTGCCATTATAGACTAATGGTGGTTGGAATCTATGGTGTTGTGCTATGGGAAGTGGCTAGGGGCATTAATGTGCTGCTCTCTCCATGCTCACATAAGCATAATTCTGTGGAGAGTGGGTGAAGTGGAGAAGATCTCCACACTCATATCCTTAGTGGAGTATTATTTAAATTTGTCTCCTCCTCCTCTCCTCCATCTCTAATATCTTTGATGGGTACCTCATGATCCTTTTATCTTGGCCAATCATCCTCTTCCTTCACATGCTCATTAGTCTCATCATCTCCCTCCTCAAACTCTAACTCTGGTCTTACCCATGGCCTACAATCTCATGTGGGGTAATCAATAGGGAAGATGATATATACACCATGAAAGATCCAATATCTCATATAATCTCTACTTGTGTCTACATCCTCTATATGCCTTGTCATAACTGCATAGCATCTTTCCTCATCCTTATAATATGTGATCTTAATATAATCTATAGTAGGTCTCAATGAAGCTCCTAGCCTTGGTATGTTCTTCCACCCCTATGTGTAGATTAGAGCCTCTAGGAACATTATGTTGTAGACCAAATTTCCTCCCCATCTTGCAAAAATAAAAAGGAACCATAATTTACTCATGGAGACCCTCCAATAAACTCTCTCGGTGCATATTCCTCACCTACCTGTCCATCTTTGGCCATCTATCCATATGTTTGTAAGGCATCCGTGTGATATTTGTTGGCTATATTTGATCAATCAAAATCCTCCAATACAACACATCTCCTCCCTTCCATGTACCACTACATGGGTATACAAATGCTCGAGAATCTTCTTTAAAAATGTCAATAAGAGATCCTACTAGTCACATGCATGATATATGGTTAAACATCCATACCTGCAATAATGTACATGTTCTTAAACTCTTCTGCTAATCATAGTAGAGATGTGCTAGCATACTTTAATCCCATGAGAAGACAATACACTTATCCTATATACTTCACACCTAGTACTTTTATGAGGTTGATGGATGAGGTCTTGAAGAAATTCTTGGGTAGTTTTTTGATTTTTTACTTGGATGACATTTTGATATTTAGTAAGATTAAGGAAGATCATTTGTTGTATCTGAAATATGTATTGCAAAGAATGAAAGAAGAAAAATTGTTGATTAGCTTGAAGAAATGTTCTTTCATGAAGGAAGAGATAGTGTACTTGGGTTTTTTATTTTAGCTGAAGGTTTGAAGATGGATCCTAAGAAAGTTAAAGCAATTTTGGAATGGCCTACACCTGAGAATGCTAGTGAAGTCTGATCTTTTCATGGATCGAAAAGTTTCTATTGAAAGTTCATAAGGAATTTTAGTTCTATTTGTAATGCTACAACAGAGACAATAAGAGGAGACATGAAATATTTCAAGTGGACACATGGAACTGACAGAAGTTTTGAGACCTTGAAGTAGAAGGTAGTTGAATTACCGATACTGACTTTACCTGATTTCTCTAAGGTATTTCAAGTTGATTGTGATGAAAGTGGAAGTGCAATTGGAGTAGTATTGAGTCAAGAAGGTAAACCTGTTGCTTTTTACAGTGAGAAATTGAATGATGCTAAGAGGAATAATTTAGTCTATGATCAAATTTTTTATGCTATTGTTCAAGATTTGAAGAAATTGAGACATTATTTGATGCCTAAGGAATTTATTTTGTACACCAATCATAAAGCATTGTGGTATTTGAGTAGTCAAAATAAGTTGAATCAGAGATATATGAAGTGGGTTGAATATTTGTAGAATTTTACTTTTTTATTGAAACATAGAAGTGGATTGTCAAATAGGTTTGTAGATGCATTGAGCAGAAGAAGTTTATTGACTGAGATGAGAATTGAGGTACTTGGTTTTGATGATTTGAAAAGTTTGTATGAAACTGACCTTGATTTTGTAGAACCTTGGAAAACATGTAAGGAACCGATCACAAATAATCAAAATAAGTGGGTTGATTACTTCATTCAAGAAAGTATGTTGTTCAAAGGCATTCAATTATGTATACCAAGATGATCAATGAGGGAAAATATAATCAAGGAGAAATATAGTGGAGGACTTGCAGGACATTTTGGAATTGATAAAACAATGAGTCTGATTAAGAGAAATACTTTTGGCCTCAATTGTATAGCGATGTTTAGAAATTTGTTAGAATTTATGGAATTTGTCAATTTACTAAGGGAGTAAGTCAGAATATAGGGTTAAACACACCTTTACCTATTCCTAGTAGAACATGGGAAAACATTAGCATGAATTTTGTTCTTGGCTTACCAAAGACACAAAAGAGGTAATGATTCTATATTTGTTGTGGTAGAGACATTTTCAAAGATGTCACATTTTAGTCCTTGTAAGTAAATATCATATGCTATTCATATATCCGATCTATTCTTTAGAGAAGTTGTGAGATTGCATGGGTTGCCTAATACTATTGTTTCTAACTGGGATAGTAAGTTTGGTGGATACTTTTAGAAGACACTTTGGAAGAAGATGGGTACAAATTTAAAGATTAGTTCTACATTTCATCCACAAACTGATGGACAAACAGAAGTTGTGAATATGAGTTTGGGTAATTTGTAAAGATGTCTTGTTGGAGATAAACCTAGTAATTGGGATTTGGTTTTGGCACAAGCAGAGTTTGCATATAAAAATTTAGTGAACTAGAGTGCAAGTAAAACACCTTTTCAAATTATTATTGGCATGCATCCTAAAGGAATATTATACTTGAAAGATCTTGGCCTAGAGGAGAAGAGAAGCGCTGAAGTGGAAGGATATTGTGAATTCATGAAGAATTAGCATGATGAGGTGAAGTATAATTTGGAACACAATAATTAGAAATATAAGAATACAACTGATTGATCTAGGAGACATAAGAAATTTAAGGTTGGTGATGAAGTTATGATTCATTTGAAGAAGAGAAGATTTCTTGTTGGAACCTACATTAAGTTGAAGATGAAGAAGTTTGGGCCTTGTAGGATACTGAAGAAATTTGACAGTGGTAATGCTTTTGAGGTTGAGTTATTGGTTGACATGGATATATCACCTATATTCAACATTGCAATTTTTTATGAGTACCATAAGTTCAATCATGAGACAGACATGAAGCAAGAATATATTAAGAAGCAAATAGAGGAAATTGAGAAGGTCTTGGATAATATGATTTAGAGAAGCATGAGGGAAAAGGATTACATGGAGTACTTGGTCAAGTGGAAAAATAAACTGATTGAGGATGCTACTTGGGTTTCCCAATCTGAGTTGGATCATTTTTATTCTTCTTAGGTTGTACAAACATATTTGATTCAAAGCATCAATTTTATTAACCATAGGTGTCTAATGTAGGAGCATCTTGGGTTCATGGCTATCTTGCATCAACCAAAAATAATTCTTTTTTATTTTTCTTCTTCTTTACCGGTTGGAGAGATTATGTTGGTCAATCGTCATTTGTTTGAGATCTAGCATGTGTGATCATAAAGTCTTATTCTAGACCTATCTAGGATCATCTTCCTATGATCACATCTCCTTTTATTTGTATTTGTTAAAGATTTGATCCATTTTATATATATGGGTAATGTGTTTGTTGCTTTCTTGGGTCTATTTAGAGATTTGATGTACGGTCGCTAATCTTTGGAATTTTGATTGTTGTGATCGTAGCGTGTGGTTTGTGGATCTCATGTGAATCATTTCCTATGATAGCTCATCTTGTTGTTCCCTTTCTTGGATATTTGATTCATTTTGGTTATACCTATTTGTTTGTACATGTTTCCTTCTCAGGGAATGTAATTCTCTCTTGGATGACCTTTAGAGGCATTTCCTATATGTAATAATTGGATGCATCTTGAGTAGGTGTAGTAGTAAAGTAGTTAGTTCATGGAACCTATATCTGAGAATTTTCCATATCAGAATTAGGATTAAGTTTCATTTCATTGTATATGATCGTAACCGGGAAGGCCTGATAACTTGACATGTATTTTGTTTGATCTTTGAATGAATATATTGGATAATGCATTCTCTCTCTACTTTGTATTATTGCTTTCCTATGTTACTCTTAGCTACGAGGTTGGACATCTCCTTTGGGGATTCACCCTCCTTGGCACTGCATCACAATTAAATAACTAATTTTAGAATGGTTCAATTTTTCATACCTTGGTTTCATTGGCTTCACTAGTGACTCTAGCATTGTTCCTTCTTCTTTTCATGCATCATCAATCTTCTCTGAGACACTCTACATCTGATTATGATTTTGTTGATGTAGTTGATTATTAATGCTAATTCCTTGTCTATATTTGTGTGATTTCGTCTGACTTTTTTCAATCTAATTAATTTGACACTTTACTCCTTCATTATTCAGATGGTAAAAAAATTCTTTCTCTTTGATCTAGATCCAATTTCACTTTTGGAACTATTTAGAATCCTACATCCTTCATCATTGAAGTGTAGAGTGTATCCCTTCTCAACTAGCTGACCAACACTGAGAAGATTATGTGTTAGATCAATAACTTGTAGCATATCATCTGTTGTATTCTTTCTGTCTAAGGAAACAATACCTCTACCCTTGATTCATCCTCTAGTGTTGTCACCCCATCTAACAATTCTACCATCATATTCTTCAAATTTCAAAAATTTGCTTATGTCACTAGTCATATGATGTGAACATATGCTATCTATTAGCCAATCATTCTTCCCATCCAATGGTGTGACTAAGACTTTCTATTCTTCAAAAACACAACTTATAGAGTTCTCAAGGGTAATCTCTTCAACATTACTACATGAAAAAATATTACTAGCAAGAGTATCACTAGTCTTGGTCTTCTCAATAGCACAATTATCATGAACATCAGTCATAATATCTTTAGCAAAAGTATTAATCATATAACTTTTACCTTTAGAGTTATCTCCTCTCTTGACATTATCACTTTCATACTTCTCATATCCCACAAATTTGTTTATATCACCGGTCATGTGATGTGAGCAACCACTATCAATAATCCATTTATCTTCCTTGACATCCTGAGTAGTTAGGGCTTTTTATTCATCTTGAGTAATTGAGATTCCATACTTAATCATACTACTACTAGCAACATTAGGCATGCGATTTTCAACAACATTTATAGTAGGAATGCTATACATAAAATTTGTAGACTTAGGTTCATCCTCTTGGATTGCAATAAATACAAGTTCATCTTCACTCTTAAAATTATTAGATTCATCACTAGTGACCCCTTCACCATTAGCAACATAATAACACTTTTTCTTATCTCTAGACTTATCAAACTTGTACTTAGAAAATCTCTTTGGACATGTAGAGGCATAAGGTCCTATCTTTTTACAATAAAATCATTTAAAGGGCATTTTTCCTTTGTAATGTTTAGATCCTTTTGATAGTCTCTTTGCCACCAGTTCTTCCAATTATTGAAGCTCTCTCTCTTCTTCTTCAATTTATCTCATCTCCTTTTCATATCTTGATACTCTTCTTGTAGATCTTTCACCTTGATCTAATCTATGCATGTCTCTTCATGATATTGTAGCCTTGAAAGCTGATTCAACTTTGGGTAAAGAAACACCAAACTCACTCATTTAAAAAACATATAACTTACCAATCAATGTATCTCTTGTCATAATAGAAATAGTTTTGATTTCCTCAATATAAGCAACTTTGCTCTTGTAAGAAGGGGGAAATGATCTCAACACCTTTGAAACAATCTCTCCTTCATCCAATACACCACTAACACATTTGATGCTACAAACTAATTCATTTATCTTCAACATGTAAGACTTGATGTTCTCATCCTCAAACATTCTCAGGGATTCATACCTTCCTTTCAAGATTTGTAGCTTGGCTTTCTTTACATATGCATAACCTTCATGTAGGGTTTCTAGCTTTGTCTAGATTTGATGTGCAGTCTCCAACTCCATCATATTTGTATACTTTGTATTTGATAGGGCACTTAGCAAGGCTTCCTTTTCTATGATGTTATACTCAAATTGCTTCTCATTTGGTGTAGTCGTAGATAGATTTGTAGGAGGAGTGTAGGAGTTCTTTGTGATGGTCCAATATTATTCTCTAATGCATCTTAAATAAGTGACCATATATTCTTTCCATATAGGGTAGTTTGTGCCTTCAAACCTAAGACTCTCCTTGTAAGCTTTCAAATCTGATCTCCCTCAAGCTGTTAGGCTTCCTTCAAGAGACCAAAGCTCTAATACCAATTGTTGATAATATGATAGTGAACAACTAAGAGAGAGGGGGGGGGGGGTGAATTAGTTGTTCCCAAAACTTCAAACTTCAAGTCCTTAGTTCTCAAAACCCTTAAACTTGAATAACCTAATTATGATCTGATTAAATGAAATATGAAATATGCATGCATCCAAAAATCAGAATCACATCCACACAATTTGACATAATATTTTTATCATGGAAACCCTATTAGGGGAAAGACCGCGCGGTGAGGTTGATTAGCCACAATAAGTAAATACATTGTTAGAAGTATAAACCTATTATAATGTATGGGTAATGCACATGCATTTAGGCTCACTTCTCAGAGATCATTGCTCAAATGAAAAGTCTCAGGATACAACCCTGAGGAAGGCTCACTACCTTACAATTCGATCACTACAATGATCTAAGGTGTTTGTGAACTAGATAACAACATCTACCTTATGCCAAAGTCAGTTCCATTAAAGTACAACAAGGATATCTTATCCAACTCTCTCTAAATCTTCCAGCTGAGCAATTTAACCTTCAAGAGATCTCAAACCACTTCTCTATAAGAAATCTCTAGTGTTCACAACCAATCTTCCACTTCCAGGCCTATTGATTTTTCCCTAATTTATCATCTTATATCAAGAACTAGGTCGACCAAACCTAATTCACCATCTCTCAAATCATCACACCAAGTCTCATGTTTCAAATCCATCTTAGATCATCAAGTCATAACCATGACCTATAACAACCACCTCAAGATCATAAATATCCTAGATTTCATGGTTTACCACTTGCGCTACACGATTTACCAACCCAGTCACCCAAGAACATAAATAATAATAAAAACATTATTATTGACTAAAAATTCTCCAACCTGATCCTTTTGATCCACGTGTATTACCAACTCACCAAGCACATACTCCAATAACATTTTATAACATCATGATAAACACTCAAATACTCAAATCCACCCCAACCATTGGATTTACCAACCCTTTTTCCACCAAACCTCAAGAATACTCTCAACAAGGCTCTGAGATAATAAAAATATGTCATGTGAACCTCTGAAGTAAAAACCCTATGAATTGAAGAAACACGAGTATGTCCCAAACACACTTCTAGGTTCACTCCAAGAAATTTCAACTTGATTTTGCACACCAAACCTCTTTCTATCTTCTTGTCAACATTATCTATCACCCTATCTACTAGTCACCAATTCTAACCTTCAATCATGCCCAAATCTTTATGATATCCTTTTAAACTTGGAGTGAGATAAGTACTAACCTTATTGTTAGACTACAATTGATGGACTACTTGGAGAATAGAATGGGAGAATGTGAAGATGAACACCAAGCTACTAAGGTATATGTGAGACATTAGATCAATTGTTATATTGTCATTGATGTCAACTAGTTTTGACTTTACTTATCATGATAGTTGCACAAACATCTGAAGAAGGTAATATTGGTGAAGAAAAGGAGATATTAGCGTAAAAATGAGATGTATGAGTAAGTTATGATTAAGGTATTCATTAGGTAACTTATTGATGAGTCTATGATGTATGATTGTAATTTGATTGGCCTACATGATTCTACTAAGTGTTGAAGATCAAAATGTACAAGTTATTTTGGTCGGTATATGAAGAACTTAGTATACACCAAGCAACTATAGTCTATACTAAGTGCGGTATTAACCGAGTAGGAAGAAACTGACATATCACAGTATTGACCGAGTAGGAGAAATAAGGAGGAACATGTGATTGCTGACATGAGATGATGAGCTGGACAAGTCTAGAAGATTCCAAGGATAAAGACAAAGTTTGTTATGAAGATCTATGACTAACAAGATTTAAGGAAGATCAGATGATGAAGATTGCAAATATTTTAAGGCACAAGTTCTGAGGAAGGTTGAAGAGGCAAAACCAACGATGGAGATCAAGATAAAAAATTGATGGCTAAAAAAGAAATGATTTATCATGTTTATATAAGGAGACAAGAAATTCAAAGAGGGTATCACATAGGAGAGAGAAGATTACATACATGTGAAGCTGGTCAGATAGGTTGAAGTAAGAACTGAGTGATTCTGCAGACCTAACCGAGTAATAGAAGAAGATAACCAAGCAGAACATAGTTAGAGGAAGAAGGAGATTGAAGAGATTATGATGACCAGAGTGATATTGAGCTTAACATAGATTTGAATATGAGCAAAGGAAGTTGCATTTGAATTAGGTCATGTATACTATTGCTTTCTAACCATTTCTACAAACAAAATCTCTTAACCGAGTGAGACTTAACTGTCTTTTCTATTTTCTATGACATTCAATGAATGTTACTTGTTTTTCTTGTTGACACAAGTGAATGTATGGTCACAAAGAACTATTAGTGATAAATCCTCTAACAAGGTCACACCTTACTGTATACACCTAAAAATGGTCACCTAGACTATTAGCCCGTTTTGCTAAATCACTAATTGCTTATTCTTGATCAAATCCTAGTTCTATCATTTATTCGATTATTTTCTATGGGCTAACCATCTTATCCTAAGTTTTTATTTATTTAAAAGGAATATTTCCTCCCCTTTTAATAAATAAAAAGCCCACTTTTCCTCTTATCCTAAGTTGCACAAATAAAGCATTATTCTTATTTTATAAAAAGGGAAAAAGCACTTTTTGTCTCATATGGACACAAAAGTCAACTCTTATTTTCCTATTGGAGGATACTTGTGCACATGGATTGCTCCTCTTTTAAGCTCCACCGTTGATTAAATCTTTTGCCTCTTAATCTCCATGGCCCATTCCTTTTTCATTCCCTATAAAAGGAGAGCTCTCTTCCTCATTTGCACACACAATTTTTATGTTATTGTTATGCTACAGGTTTTCTAGGTCATCTTGGAGCTTTTGGAGATATTCTTGCATCTAGGGTTTGAAGATTTGGAGCATTGTTGGCATTCATCTTGGATCTTCATCAACACTCTATCTTCTTGTCTTCATTCTTGCGTCATCATGGCTTTCTTGCTTCATAGTTAGATTTCATTTCTTGCATAGTAGCTTCATTTTCATGGCATTCTTAGCTTAGATTTCCTTTATGCTTTAGATTAATTCATCTAGTTTAACTAGGAGGCTTTGTAATACTTGCATCTTTCATTTCCATAGCTTAGCTTGCATCTTCATTCTTAGCTAGCTTGCATTGCATTGCATTCCATTTGATTCTTGGGGATATTGGCATTCTTGGCCTTGTCTTCATTGAATCTCCCATTGCATGGTTTACTAGCAAGGTTATTGGCTAAATAGCTCTAGCTGAGAGCATTCTTAAAACCCTTGCACTCCATGCCTAGGGAGCTATGGATCGATTTGTGAGGGCTCATTCTTGAGTTTCCTTGCATGTAATGATCCATAGAAGTGTGACACATTTATTGCACACATTTTTGGCGCCCACCGTGGGGCAGAGTAGATAGACTTTGTCCTTCTTTTTCTGCATTTTCGTCATTTTCCGTCAATTTTTCGGCAAGTTTTTAGCGTAATTTTTGTTCTCTGGTTTTTTGTCTCAGAATATCACGCGATACTTCTCAGGTATATCGTGCGATATACCTTACTATGCGCGTGCGATACTTCTCACCAGAGAAGAATCGCACGACAGTATTGAGGTATATCGCCTGGTCTTGGGCGAAGTATCGCCTGGTGTCGGGCGAAATATCGCGCGGACTGAGAAGTATCGCCTGGTGTCGGGCGAAGTATCGCGCGATACTGTGTTTGAACCTGGCAGCGAGCTATTTTTAGGCTATTTTATCTATCTTGCAAGTTTTGGGTTGTTAGCTATCTTTTTGAAATTTTTTGAAATTTCCAGCGTTTTCAAATCCGTGCCTCTGGAAAACGGGTGCCCATTTTTTTTGAAATTTTGCAAATGGTATCAAAATTTTAAGTGTGATATATCGTTGGAAAGGTCTTTCCGAGCCCAATCCAACCATGATGGTTTCATTTTCAGATTTTATCATTTGATCAATTATTTTTGCAGATTATTAGATTTTTCATGTGCTAACCATTGTGGGTCTAACAAGTTGTGGTTGTAGGTGCACTTGCTTGATATATTTTGCCAAAAGTACGTATGTCAAAGAGGGCTACTAATGGTTTTTGTAGGGCTGCCCTAAGCATAAAAACTAAATCAAGTGCTTGTTTAATTGCTTTTTTTTATTAAGTGCGGCATATACTAGTTGTTTCATTTCATAGGCACTTAATACTTTGTGAAAGGAATCTTGGGGTGGTAGGAGAAGTATGCTCTTCACCTTTAGGTGAATCAGAAAATCTTGACCCATCTTGAGGTTTTGGAAGCAAAGGGGTAATTGGATCTTGCTTGGTGTGTTTGGGAGAAGTTTTTGAGATAGGGGAGTATGCTCTTCACCCTTGTGGTGAATCAAAAACCTTGAACCTCAAAAATCATCCATTCTTTGTTTAGCTTAGGATCCTTTAGCGGGCCTGCTCTTGAGAAATCAAGAGGAATGACCCAAGTGGGGACAACCTTGTCATCATTTTCCTTGGTGGCAAGTGATTCCAACTCACTATAATCTCAAGGCTATCAAGGACACAAAACCTTGGTAGACATAGTACTTATCTTCGCTTGATGTGAGTAACTTGTGGGATTGTGACCATGAGGAAAGCATTAAGCAAGAATGCTTAAGGTACTCTTGAGGCCGCGAGGTCCTAGTCCTTTATGAGGAGCAAGAGGGGTGCTATGAATGGAAATCCTTACTATGAACCATTAGATAGAGGCCACCTTCTTTTAGCCGCTTAGCTTCTTGGTGCAAGGATTGATCCAAGTGGACTTACCCGGATCACCCCAAGACACTCACCATATGTGTTCCTTTGGTTGTGTCTTTGACACTTCCATGACAATGCCAATATCTCTTGTGGGCAACCACTTGGTGTGAGGCAAGGGAGCATCAAGTTGTGGGCCACGTTGCTAAGTAATGAGCCTTGTCCTTCTAGGTAGTAATTGCTTGAATTGTCTTCGATTGTGCTATGCCCGTGTAAACGTTCTCAACATTCAAACAAACGGTAGCATTCATAAGGTTCTCTATTTTGATATCACAAGTGCTTGTCTTGACAAGGTTGCTTTTGCCCTTGTTTCAAGTGTTCTATGACATGTTTGATCACCTACTGTTTGCAAACTTGTCTTTTATCTGCTGTTACTGCTTGTCAAACTGAAAAATTGCACTATCCAATCTTTGAACTTGATCAAAACACTTCAAAACTGAGATTTTTATGTTCATTGGTCAAGAGTCACACTGTTTGCCTGGGAACTATCACACAAAGTTATTTTGCTATCTCACTACTGCTTGCAATCTGAAGTTGATTTGTGTCACTTCCAGTCATCCTTGGTCAGTCCAGGTCAGATCTTAGAGGTTATTACATGTTTCTCAATATTCAAATGGACTTCAATGGTATCAATTTGCACAAAATGACTCTTGGTCTTCTTTTTTCCACATCTCCCATATCTTCCTAGTCTTCCATTTCTCTTCTTCCTTCATGCTTCTTTCTCTTCTTCCTAACCTCTTCATGTCTTCTTGATCCTTTTCCTCTTATTATCTCGTCTGCCTTCTTCTATTTCATCTCTTCTATTCATTTCTTTCATGCTTGATTCCTCCTCTTCTAGAATCATGAATTTCAACTATCTTGCTATAGAACCTCTCTTGAGAAGGGATGATCTCGAACTCATTGCTCAATTCGAACAGTATTATTTTTCCAAGTATCCCGCAAGTCATCAACTTAAGACAAGAGTAAACAAAAAGATGTTTGAGTCTGACGCCTTTGCTAGGATTATAGACATGATTCTCTCACAATCTCCTTCTTCCAAACACTCTTTTTCTTCTAGGTCTTCTCATCATTCTTCATCTTCCACATCCTACCATGCCTTTTCCAAACATCATTATCCTTCTTCATCTTACCATGACTCTTCTCAACATCATTCAAATTCTTCCTTAGCTAAGTTTTCTTCTTCCACTATGTCTTCATTTTCTCCTTCTTTAAGATCTTGTTCTTCTTCTACTTCCCCCAAGAGTCTTGCTTTTCTTCATGAGCCATACCATAATGAGCAACATGACAATCCTTGTAATACCTTTGATGACTATGATGATGGACAATGTAGTGATACTTATGACACCTCTACTCCTCAGAGTCCTCGCAGACTCATGCTTACTGAAAATGGGTCATCCTATTGGATAGATTGTGATGGTGATCCATATGATTCTGATTTTGAAAGAGAGTTTAGTGATGTTTGTAGACAATACCTTGATGATAATCCATCTACTACTGCTGAGGACTATAAAATACAATGCGCTGATTATAAACGTTACTACTATGAGCATTTCTTCTCTAAGAATTCCACTGCTAAAAATCAAAATTGTACTTCTAAGCAAGATCATATTAATGTTGAACCTTTATCTTGTGATGGTCCCCTTCCATCCCCTACTTCCTCCAATACTCATACATCTCCTAAAGCTTCTGAGTCTTCCAAATCTTTCACAAATCCTTCACCCAACAAAGATCCTAATGCTTTTCATGCAGTTCCCTATAGTTATCCTCAAGAGCTACCTCTTCAAGAAACTCAAGCTAACCTTCACTTGGCTGAAAATAATTTCAATAATGCTAAACCTAAAGAGCCTAAGCCTTTATGCACTACAATGCCTACTTCAGCTAGTCCTTCACTATCTATTCCAAAGTCTTCCATACAATTTCAAAATGCTTCCTTGTCCTTAGAAGTGGCTTCATGTCAAGAGGACTCTAAAAATGATACAGAAAAGAATATAAAGAAAGATCAAGATCAAGAACCATCCATGTCATCCAATTATTTTCATGATGTCTCTGATCCATTTCATGGTTCTTTTGATCCTCTATGCTCTTCTACATTCATTCCACCATGTCTTAAGTCTTCTCCTAAGCAAGATCAAGCTACCACTTGCACTATTGAGCTTATTGATAATCAAAATAACCTTACTACGCTTGCACTTTCCAAAGATGATACTTCCATTAAGGTTATTAAAAATAGTGTCGTTACTTCTGATGTTAAGCTTATTAAAAATCAAGAGAAAAATTCTACGCTTATGCTATCCAAAGATCCTTGTCAAGATCAAAGTCTTCCATCTTCTTGTTCTACCACTCCATGTTCGCTTCCATTTTCTACTCTTCCTAAGTCTTTGCAAGCTTTGAACGATTCTATCAATGAATTTGCTCCTATTAAAGATGTTCATGATCCTATTGCAAATCCTAATGCTCACTCTAAAGATGCTGATGTCCTTGGTTGTCATATAGATGCTGATGAAATTATTGATTATCCTTTTGCATCTTCCACTTCCATCCTTGGACCTCTTCCACTGCTAAAGGCTTCACGCCTTCCTTCCATCTTGGGTCCTTATGTCCCTTCACTTTCCCCTCCTAACTCTCCTAATTCATCATCCATTTTGGGTCCTTACGTCCCTCCATCTCCTATCTTTCCTCAAGATCAACATAGATGCATACCCTTGAATCCTTTTCATCCACTCACCCATCTAAACCAGTCATATCTTCCTCCTTCTTCCACAAGTCCCAAGTCTTTTGGAAGTAACTTGAATGTTCAATACCAGAAAAAGAAGCAATACAAGAATCCATCAAAAAAAGATCACCATGTCTCCTCTAATCGACATGGGCACATAAAGTCAAAAGAGATATCTAAGAAGAAAACTACAAGACAAGTATGGGTTCCAAAATCCATCATTACAGATATTCTCTCTAAATCATCAAAAAGAAATAAAAAGCCTACGGCTATATGGATTCCAAAATCTCTCTTGAAAGAGTCTTATGTTGAACAAAAAGTGAAGTTGACATTCAAGCTTCCAAAGGCTTCCACTTCATCTTCTTCCAAAAATGATCTTTCATTCCATGTGCCTGAACCGCAACCTCTGCTAAACATTCATCATATTCCTTCACGTATTCCTTTATTCATATTTCCTCCATCCTCTCGCCACCCTTCAAGGTGTGTGTCGATGTTGATCTTGCCTTCCTTCCCATCTAGCCTTTCACAATCTTTCCATTCATTATCCTTCTACCTTCTATCCTTTTTCCTCATTTGCCTATTCCTCATATCTTCCAACCTCACTCGCTTTACATAAAGCCTTATCCTCCATTTTTCTCTTCCATCTTCCTTTCCCTATTAGCATCTTTGAGCATATCATTTTGAATCCTTGGCATGTCAGGGTTTATCCTTTCAAGGAGTACTATCTAAAAAGCTTGCCTTCTTCCAAAAATAGAAAAAAGAAAAAAAAAAAAAGAATGAAAAAATTGAAAATGTGCCATGGTGAAAACCTGGAAACAGGCGCCTTGGTAGCAAAAGTAAAGAGAAATAAATTCATCCTATGGTGACAACCACTCCCTTGTGGCACCTTGGATAAGTACCATGATGAAAACCTGGCAATCAGGCATCATGCGTAGTTCTTCTACATGTTTCATCCATTCCATCTTCTCTCGTTGATCTTGGCAATGTTCAGCTATACACGAATATTTGGCTATCTTGTGAGCTATCTTACGATGATCTTGCTTTCATTCCATTCATATTCATTCCTTCATTTTCCTCCATTCATTCTAGCCTTTCTTTATCATTTTCCCCTTTGGTCTTGATCTAATAAAAAAGAGTAAAAAAATGATGCTATGAAGCCTCTTGACATGTCTACTCCTTTGGAATGCATCCTTTTCTTCTTTTGCAGTGCGCTTTCATGACTTATCCTATGCTGGCCTTTCATTGCTTGTCCAATGCACTTTACATGATAATTTTTCCCTAGCTTGGGTACTCTTGAGGAGTTTGACCTTGAGGATTTCTTCCCTCCATTCGCCTTCATTCTCCTTTCCTCCATCTCATTCATGAGCTTTCTCTCCCTCTTGTCCTCCACCTTGCTAGACTTTGGGACTACACGATGTGATCTTGCTCATGAGTTTGATGCCCGTTTCTATCTAGGGCATTCTTTGTACATACTTTATGATCCTAAAAAAATTCCAAAAATTACAAAAAAAATCATATATGATGCTGAAAAAAAAAAACCTAAAAAGCATAAAAAGTACTGAAAAAATGAGCATCCTAGTGAAAACCTAGCAATAGGCACTTTGATGTCTCACCAAAAAAAATCAAAAAATAAAAAAAATAAAAAAAATAGAAAAAGTGCCTTGGTGAAAACCTGGAAACAGGCGCCTTGGTAGCAAAAATACAAAAAAATTATAAAAAAGTCCTGAAAAAATCTATCAAGTGGTGAAAACCTGGAAACAGGCGCTGCTTGAGACCCTCTGCACCTATGTCTATCAGTATTGCGTGGTGCTCTTTCGCTCCACTTCTCGCTTTGCCTCTCCTAGCCTGGAATTGATTCTTGTCTTAGTCTCGGGGGCATATGTTGCTTTAAGCTTATCTTGGGTCTCTTTGTGCATCTGGGTTTCTTGGGCAACTTGGTTCCAATGGTGTTTTTCAACACCACCCCAATGGTGTTTTTCAACACTACCCTTGCGTCGAGTGTTTCTCAACACTTATCAGATGTCCTACCTGCAGTCTAGTATGATGCAATATTTCTCATTTGCAGATGCAATACTCAAAGTTTGACTCTATGACCTACACACACGCACTTGACTTGCTAAGATTTGTTTGAATTTATTTCTTTGCATGCTGTCTATGATGATTTCTTTGCTTAGTGTTCTCCCCCTATGATTGTTTTCAATGATGCATAGCTAGAAGACTGAGGGTATGAGAACATGTTTTATTGCTTTTTCTGCTTGTGGGTATATTTTGTTGATCCTAATTGTCATGAGCATTTATGCTAGTCTTACTTGACACTGTGGATTGACAGGGTATTATCCTTGACTATTTTTGTGCAAGTGCATACTTGTAGCCATCTTGACTTTCCTTGTGTCTCGATGCGAGTATAATCTTGCTATATTAAACTTAGGTAATCTCACTGTGCTAGTCATCTTGACCTACATGTCTTTGATGCCTAGGTGGGATTTCCACATTTCTATCTGATATAGATCATATTCAGATCCACATTTGTATGATCTTACGACGCTACCAATACCGCTCAATGATGAATATTAGATGTCTATTGGCTTTGTAACCTTGCAAGTAAACCACTTTGCATGTAGCTTGCATTCTTAGGTTCATGTTAGTTTAGTTTTGCATCTTGCATATGGAGAGAGCTCTCCTTTCATTTTTCATGGACTTGTTAATCAACTGCGCTCACCTTTTGCTTCTTCCCGATCATGTCTTTCACTTCTTGTCTTTCATATCACATCATTTTCTCTTCATTTTGGGATCCAAACTGAAATCCGACTTCACCTTGATCACCCAAATCACCTTTTCCCCCTCTTTCACGCAGTTGGCTAACCCTTTTAAGGCCTGATCCTTCCATCTTCACTGGGGCATTCTTCACCTCTTCATCTCCATCTCTCTCAACTTCCAGTCTTTCATTCACTTTCAATCCCAAGTTCCAATTCTTCCCCTCCATGGTGTTTTCGGGTTGAGGGACCGCTTGGTTCGTGCCCCGTGTCCCATGTGTGGGGCATATCTTCACTGCTTGATGGTTATTCTATTATCTTTCATCTTCGATTATGATTTCTAGTGATTTGATCATGCTTCTGCATTCCCTCTACTTGATTTCGCTTTCGATCCCGAGGGGGCAGACACATCATATCTTATTGGTTATCTCTTTCCTAAGTGTTCAGTACTGTCGCTACCAGGCTGACCATGCAGGATTTTCTATCTCTCTGCACTTCATTCTTTGGAGTCAGATCACTATTTGCTTGCCTTCTTGGCTATCTCTTGCCTTCTTGGCTGATCTGAGTTGCTTTGTGATCCCAAATCGATCTCACATTTCAACTTCATTCTTTGACTACATGTGTTCCCAGATCGATCACACATTAGTCAAAGAGGGGCAAATGTATACACCTAAAAATGGTCACCTAGACTATTAGCCTGTTTTGCTAAATCACTAATTGCTTATTCTTGATCAAATCCTAGTTCTATCATTTATTCGATTATTTTCTATGGGCTAACCATCTTATCCTAAGTTTTTATTTATTTAAAAGGAATATTTCCTCCCCTTTTAATAAATAAAAAGCCCACTTTTCCTCTTATCCTAAGTTGCACAAATAAAGCATTATTCTTATTTTATAAAAAGGGAAAAAGCACTTTTTGTCTCATATGGACACAAAAGTCAGCTCTTATTTTCCTATTGGAGGATACTTGTGCACATGGATTGCTCCTCTTTTAAGCTCCACCGTTGATTAAATCTTTTGCCTCTTAATCTCCATGGCCCATTCCTTTTTCATTCCCTATAAAAGGAGAGCTCTCTTCCTCATTTGCACACACAATTTTTATGTTATTGTTATGCTACAGGTTTTCTAGGTCATCTTGGAGCTTTTGGAGATATTCTTGCATCTAGGGTTTGAAGATTTGGAGCATTGTTGGCATTCATCTTGGATCTTCATCAACACTCTATCTTCTTGTCTTCATTCTTGCATCATCATGGCTTTCTTGCTTCATAGTTAGATTTCATTTCTTGCATAGTAGCTTCATTTTCATGGCATTCTTAGCTTAGATTTCCTTTATGCTTTAGATTAATTCATCTAGTTTAACTAGGAGGCTTTGTAATACTTGCATCTTTCATTTCCATAGCTTAGCTTGCATCTTCATTCTTAGCTAGCTTGCATTGCATTGCATTCCATTTGATTCTTGGGGATATTGGCATTCTTGCCCTTGTCTTCATTGAATCTCCCATTGCATGGTTTACTAGCAAGGTTATTGGCTAAATAGCTCTAGCTGAGAGCATTCTTAAAACCCTTGCACTCCATGCCTAGGGAGCTATGGATCGATTTGTGAGGGCTCATTCTTGAGTTTCCTTACATGTAATGATCCATAGAAGTGCGACACATTTATTGCACACACTTACAGTGTGTTTTGTAACCTTTAATAGGGTTATCTCTTAACCAAGCTCACTTGAGAAGAGTAAAAATATTTCGGGTACCAGTCCCAGGTGATTTTTCCCTTAACAAGGTTTCCAGAGTAAAAATCAAGTGTTAAATGTGTATGCATGTGATGTTTTGTTATTTTACTTTACACATTGCAATAATTGGTTAGATCGGTATATGTTGACATTATCTGACAGTCGGTTAATTATTCAAAAAGTCACAGTCAAGTTGTTATATATCTAGTTGTTTTGTTTATTTGTTCAAGTTGATATTATACATCTAAGAGGAATTTGGGATTATAGGATAACTGAACATAATTGATTCACCCCCCTCTCAGTTATCTAACACCTTATTCAACAATATCCCATGTGTGTGACTTTATACCTGCAATATGTGATCCTCACCAGACCTTTGAACATCCTGTCCCACTTGGCTAACCTATAACAGTTAAGTTAGCAACAAGAAAATAACTCTTTTGACCAATTCCTTTGATTCCTCTGATATGTTGACATCAATGAAAACACATCCAAAATGCCAAAATGCCAACATGAAACTCCTACCTCATCCAATGGCGCTCCATCCTCAACAACCCACTTCAAACTTTCTATCCTCGTAGGTATGATTGGTCATGTTCTAGATATCTTCCTAGACCTCTTATTGCAAAAAAATGACAAAGAATGAAATAGACAAATTGAATGGTGGTTTTGTCACTATTTAAGAGGTAAGTTTTCTAAAGCCTAATTTTTACTCTACTTTATTTCTCTATTTTTGTTAAATCTCTCATATCTTGAGCTAGTGATCTCTGTTTTTCAAATTGTTTGTTATGTTGAACATGATTCAACTCTCTATCTTTCTAAATGCTCTATAAGATGTTTTGGGATTGATCCCAAACCTCATTGATAGAATTTGTCTATAAACTAACATTCACAATTTGATGTGGTAAAAATGATACTTTGTTTCACCTTCTTAATTAGCAAACTAAAATATGGGGGCATACAACTACCCTTGAATTTCATCACTCTTAGTAAGACTTAGGCAGTTTATGATTTTCAACTGATAAAGTGATTTTGTAGAATGCAGTTCCTAATGTTGTATTGCAGGTATCACCATGATGGGGGCTTTATTTAATGACTTTAGAATATCCTTTTTCATTTACTTCTCTTGTACTTTAGCTTGCATATGCATGTAGGGTCATATATTGCTAGAGTAGGGGCTAAATGCAACGTCGTAAATTGTAAGCACCTCATTGGTGTATACAATTTCATGCTTGTTTAGCACTCACCTTAGCATGTCTCATTTTAACATACATTTTACGACTTTATATAGCACAGAATGAACAACTAATTTAAAATATGACTCCTCTCTTAATTCAATTTCATCAAAAACCTATATGGGCCCTTATTTCTAGGTGTGCCCTTTAATTATTTCATCTATTTAATTATTTATTAAGCCCTATGTTACCATGTGTGGCCCTTTGCATTTTATCTCGATACCACAATTTGTTTTTCCTTGGAATCTAGCATTCCCTTCGTAATTAGGAGTCATGATCTAAATTTTGAGGCCTTTTGGTGGGAACACATTAGTATGGTTGACTTATTCCCTAAGGTTTGCTTTGGAATTTCAACAGTGTAACAATCTTGTTGGTGAAGTACGAAGTTCAAACTCTTGTTGGCTTTCTTTGAGTTTATCATCCGATAAAGTCTAAAAGAATTCTTACTTCATTTTGAGGAGATGAAGGTAATTGCAAAGTTGGCTCCACAATTGGAAGACATCCCATAAAGTGAAGATCAGTAAATCAAAGCAAAGTCAACAAGTATCAAGATTTAAAAGCTATCTTTCTACATAAAGCATTTAGAAATTACATCAACATGAAGACTTCAAAAGATAATGAAGATGACTAGGAGATTGCCAATTGATGATTGACTTATACTCTCCCTTAGAATTAAGTATGGTTTCTTGTTATCCTCGTATCTATGCATCTAAGCTTTAGATTTTGATTCAATTACATCATTTAAAACACATTTGATTACCTTTTCATATAGGGTTTTAGTCTACCACTTTTGTGTAAATCGATAGACTACATTTATACATTTAGCTCATGGTAATCTGATACATATTTAAGTTTCAAGAACACACATTCCCACTTCACCGTATTGACTATTTGTCGAAGGGGAAATCAACAAAACAAGAGGGGTGACTAAAAAAAACTCGTATATAGCCACACCAACACTATCTCTCTATTTTGGAGGTGCGGACAATTAAGTATGCGGCGAGCAGAAATTGATGATTTTGCTGTGGGTGGACAAGGCTCCACCTCTCGTTGGTGGTTTATTTTGAGGAATGGATTAGAGGAGGCGAAGGAAAGAAAATGGACTAGATGAAGCAAAGGGAGAGAAAGAATGGCATCAATTCTGAACACGGGCATCGCTCACAGAGGAAGCCGCACTATTGAGAGGGGACCATGGAAGGCAGGGAATCCATCAGTGAGAAAGAAGAAGATGATGATGGTGAAATGCAGTGGGGAGATGGAGATAGTGGGACAATTGCAGCAGAGATGGGCAGAGATGGCGGAGGAGCAACGATGGGCGGTGGCAGGGAGCTTGTCTGTTGGGTGGCTCTACGGGACTGCTCGACCCGGCGTGCTCGTGGGAGCTGTGGACGCTTACGTCTTCGCTCCCTTGCAATTACTCTTTGATACTCTTTTACAGCGTCGCAATTTGAAGAGGACAGATTTCGCCCTCGGGGAGCGACTGGGCGAAGGCTCCTTCGGAGTTGTGTTCGCAGGCGCCATGCTCCCTTCCGATGTCAACGAGGACCAGCAGCTGGGTTCTCGCTCCAAGCGCATTAACGAGTACCAGGGCTTTCAAAGTTTCAACAAGGTCATTTTGAAGAAGGTACCGACTACCCCCTTCTTCACTTCTCAATAAGCCAAGGTGCAAGGTTAAATGGGAAGAGAGAAATTTAAAATTCTTCACATAGTGCATTGAGCTATACTCGGACTAATTTATCTCATATGTGGAAGAATTAGAAATCCAAGCTAACAAACAGATGCCAAGAATAGCAGTTCCCTGGAGGTCCATTCACATGCATAGTGCACCATCTAATTAAGCTCCACTGGTCTATAATATGTTTATCTTCTCTTGCTTCCCTATTGAAATGTCCAACGAAATCTTCAACCACCCAACATTAGTCCTTATTGATTCTCGTAGGTACACAAAAATAAATAAATTGAACACATGGTCCAAGAAATGCAAGACATTGATATCGTTCATCCTAGTCAAAGAACATTTTCTTCTCTTGTGGGTGATGGTTCTCAAGAAGGATGACGATTGGTGCTTTTGTTTGGATAACAAACGATTCAATAAGCTCATCATCAAAGTTAAGCTTCTTGATGGTTTGTGAGAGGAGTTAAATGGACTAAAGTTCTTTACCAAACTAGATCTTGGATCAGGATAGTCGATATAACCAAATTAGAATTAACGATGAGAATATTTTAAAATTGCCTTTTGAAGACACGAATGCTATGATGAATTTCTAGTGATGATGTCTGGCCTCACAAATTTGCTTTGTACATTTTAGAGATTGATGAATTACATATTGAAACCATTTTGTATGGGCTTGTATTAATATTATTTGATGATATTTACAATAAAAATGGGAGGAACATCTTCTACATGTGGATCAGGTTGTATAACTATAGAACCAACTAATGGAAAGCTTTCGAGTGTTATTTTGGACTTTAGGAATTGGATTACCTTGGTCACATTGTCTCACATGAAAGCATGAAGTTGGCTCGCAACAAGATCAAGGCAATGGTAGATTGATAGATTCTTAAAATTCCCAAGAACCTGAGGATTGTTAGGACTTATGGGATACTCTTGCAGATTCTTTAAGAGTTATAGCAACATTATCAATTAAGGATGCATTGCCGTGGAATGAAGAAGAAACAAGAGCCTTTGAGCGGCTTAAAGAGGTTAAGTGCACTACTATAGTTTTAGCTAGTATAGATTTCAAAAAACATTCATTGGTGAGTGTGACGCTTTGGACCATGGCAATGGTGTAATTCTAAGGCAAGATGGCAAGGCTTCAAGTTTCAAAATTGTTGAACTCAAAGGGAAGAAGCTTCTCAAGACTTAGTGAGAAGCTTTTATTGGAAATTCTAAATGCAGTCAAGCAATGGCACCGTGTAAAAGTAGATTATGATGGGTCTCAAATACTTCTTGGAGCAAAGTTTATTGTTAGAGAAGCAATAAAAGTGTTTTTCTAAGATGCTGGGATATGGTTTCTTTTTAAGCTTTCTATTGGGGCCTTCTCTCTTAGAATATTTGTCATTACATTTTTGAAAAAATGTTAACAGAAATAACACATTTTTTGAGATAACAACAATGGAAAACCAGCTAAATGTCATGGCAAATATTTAAACATACAATTTTATGGCCCGGAACCAAAAGTCAAAACAATAACAAACTATAGCTATCATCACCTTCACTTATTCATATATTCCCTAGTGAGATGCTCTTCTCGCTATCCCATCCCGTCCATCCCACCCCTATAAGACGACCTCCCCCATACCCTATTGAGCCCAAATCCCCATTGAACCAGAGCAAGAAGCCCCCGATTGTGGAAATTTGACTCCATGAAAAACCTCATGTTGGAACTTACTGAAAGATAGAAAAATAAGTGTAAGGTAATATAAATGCAAAGAATAAAAGAATTGGACTTCTATACTTCCAAGTGTTCAATTAAGCATGCAAATCAGAAATAACTACACATTTGAAACAAACTAACCTTATTCTGACCTAGATCAATCAAACACGAGGAAAATTGGAGCATGTATCATAAAATCGGAAATGCTTATGGTAATGGAAAATAAATCTTGAAAATAGAATGTTTGCACCTGGAAACTGTTGGATGTGAATGCAGAGATTGATTGGAAATGGCTCTGATTGCCTACCACAGAAATCAAGAAACTCTTTGATGAATATAATAGAAAATTAGTAGGCCTGCAGTATCGAAAGGGAAGAATTCTCCCAGGGGGTGACTGTCTTAATAACTGACAATTCTGAAATTCGCAAGAAGCTCTATCTTCAATCGAAAACCAATACCATGTTCCATTCTGCAAGTAGTCTTTGTTCATTCTCAAATTAAGAGTAATGAGCTGTGTTGTACAGGAGACTACCTTGGTTAGTTCTTTAGTAAGTATGTTCCAATTTTGATCCATAGAAGCACTATAAAAATTTGGAAAGCATATTCAGACCTATGTGAGGGTGAATAGAATGGTTCAATCACTCTATTTCTCGAACTGTTGAAAATAAAAAACAGATTTGAATGCTTTTGTATTATCCGTTCAGATCAAATACATTCAAAAAAGATTATAATATCTCGTCTATATCCAAACAAAACAGGACAATGCCACCAGGACAATGTTACTGCTTCTGATGTGTGCTAAGGGGGAATTTAAAACAATGTCATATTTGTTAGTTGGTGTTCTTTTCTGTATTAAGTTTTAACCTTCAATCCTAAGGCTCTGACCAAGATACTATGTTACCCTGGGTTTCTGGGACAGGGGACATGGGGACAGGGAAACGGGTTTCTGGGATGGATTTGTTTTTCTCGGAGCTGGGGACGACAGTGGGGATGGATATATAAAAAATTAGGAAAAATTTAAAATAAATAAGGAAATTTTATATATTCATATGAAAACATGGATAAAGCATGCTTATATACATTATAGAATCTCAACATATAACGTTTGTGTTAACTAATTTAAATTGAGAGTTCACATGAGAATGGAAGTAAAACAAATTATCAAAACTCAAACCCTTTTTAATTTAATTTTATGGGACAGCCAGGGGACGGGTTTCCGAGTTTTCGGAACGTCCCCGTTTCTGGGACAGGTCAAATTATGCCAGAAATGCGTCCCCCGGTAACACTGCCAAGATATGAATGATGTGAGAAGACTTTAATACACACGGAAGACACCTATTTTGGGTTAAGGGATTGAAAAGGTCAACAAACAAGAGGATTATAGTCCTCTTCAACAATTTGAGCCCTACCAAGCTCATGAGGGTAATCTTAGACATCTTTTAAGTATATAACATACAAATACTAAAATGAACCCTTGCACAAATATGATTCTGTAGTTTACTTGGACTGTTGTACTTATTGAGGAGTACTTACATTCAAATCACATATTGTAGACACTAAAAATTGTCCTGTTGCCTGCCCGCGACATTTTTTACTAGTATTCATCTTAATATATTAAATAATCTTTATTATTTAATTAATCAGTGTCATTCTCTCTAATTCAAATTTCAAAGTCATTATTTCCCTCCTTGAATAATTTTAATTAATTATTTAATTATTTATCGTTCATTTTATTCCTCTAAGATTCTCCGATTATTCTTCTAAAAATTAATTAAATGATTTTTATTGTTCAATTTTAATTAATCTCTTTCTCAAATCTTGATTAAATAATTTATATTATTTAATTAAATTAATTCTTCTTGTTTTTGTCACCACAATTAAAAATTATTTTAATTTTTTAATTTGCTAACCATGTCTTCTAAAATTAAATAAATTGTTTAATTTATTTAATTATTCCACTTTACCAATGCTAACATATTCTTCACAAAATAAATAAATAATCTTATTTAGTTATTTCCTCTCATGCACAATTAAATAATTTTTTAATTAACTAATTCTAATTCTATTCTTTAGTTCCATCCCTTTAACTTCCATTCACTAACAATTTTTCTTTTTCAATCAAACCAGTCTTCTAATTATGTAGTCAGTTACATATTCAGTCTTCAGTCATGCAGCCAGTTCTTTGTCAATCAACCAAATTATCTGTTCAATCAATTTTGTTATGCAGCCAGTCAACTGTCAATCTGTCTCAGTCATCTGTCCAACCAGTCCAGTCCGAATTAAACCTAGCCCTTCATTATCAGTCAGCACCCTTCAATCTAAACCGTTCATTGAAATTCAGAATTCTATAAAAGAGGGTGATTCCTTACGATTTCATTAACCACAATTCTCGAATTTTTATGCTGTCACATTGAGGAGCAAATTTGAGAGCCTACATTGCATGAAAAAGAGAGAAACAAGGGAGAGTTATTGATGGTTTTGTGGAATTTGATTTATATTGAATATTATTATGAATTGTGCATGATTGATTATTTATTTATGTCTCTTGGATAGGAGTAGGATTTGCAATAGGATTGGGTCTTTTGTGGTTAGATTCTACCATTTCTTGTTACAGGTTTACAAATTTGAACAATTTTATAGCCTATAGTATATACACATATCTCTAAGTTTAGGCAGCTAAGGTGAATAATGCAACTATAGATAAAACTTGGCCACAAATACGTGCAGATACCATTTCATTGTTAGTTGCTTACAACATCATCAATCTAGTACAATACTTAATACACAATTCTCTAGGGTCTTAACAATCATAGACTCACCATAGTTTTAGCATAAATTTATAATAATGGGTTGTGCTTAATGGCCAAACAAATGTGTTTTAATAGACACAGACACACCATAGTTTTAGCAATAAATTGAAAATAAATTAATAAAAGTTTTTAAAATTGTTTTTTAAAAAATTTGTAATGAATGAATGGTTGGCTTTCTATCATTAGGCCGGTGCCTAATCTTGCAATATAGATCTTAGTCTAAATAAAACTCTAATGGCATTGCAAACCCTAATTTTTAAATGATTTTCTCGGCTATGTCTTGCAGAACCCAAACCCTCAAATGCCCTTCGACCTCAAAATACAACCTCTACTTAATAATCCATTAAATATCTTAGGTTTGAACCTAAGTTGCCGATTCAGATTCAGGGACGGGTTCGGGTACGAGAATCTTATTCGTGGATTCATGAATTTTTTTTCCCATTATTTATTCGTATGGATTCGTTTGTGTATATATATATGCATTATATATTAAAAAAAAAAAAAGAAATATACATAATTGTAAAACTAAATCATTTCATAGTATGAATCTATGATGCTTGATTCAAAAGAAACATTATGATTCAAAAGAAAATTATCACATTGAATTACAGGGTCAAATCTGGGCCCTGTGCGATTCCGGCACAAATTGGTTCGCGAATCCGAATCCGAATCCGAAGCCGATTCGTGGCCTAGATACGTGAATCCAGTATCTAGGGTTTTAACATATCAACTTTGAAAGATTTTTCACATGGCATCGACTTAAGATAAAATGAAATAATTTTACTGCACCCTTTAGATGCAAACTAATACAGTTCTGATATAAAAAGCAACAAATATGCATTTAGGATTTCCTTGAATCCCCTATAGTTCTAAATAATTTATGGAGATGGAATGCAAACAATTAAATTGATATCTTTTATTGTTTTAATGAAAAATGTTTACATTGCTATTACAAGTTATATTTAAAATGAAAAATCTGATTTACAATCATATACATTGGTTAAAACAAGAAATATAGCTTTATACAGATGAGATTTTCCTATACAAATGTTAAAATTGCCACCCTTTACAATGAAAACTTGATGCACTTACATATATCTGCAACAAGGAAATGTGGCCCAAGAAGTAGAACATGATCGACAAGGTTTGCAAAGGGAAACATGTTGTCAATGTCATAACCCATATTGTCCAACTTCAATACGTCAACTTGAGGTTGAAGAGAAGCCCATGGTCATCAAAATCCAGCCTTAGGTGCACAAAGGGATGGAGAAAACTGCAAAATCCATTAAAAAATGTTCCAAAAGTCATGAAGATTCGAATCCTACAAACTTTGATCACTTTTATTAATTTTGGCATGGCCATGGAAGCCCTTTCCATTGAATCCATGCTTTTAGGACATAAACAAATGTTTCTAAGTGTTCTTGGGTAGATGCAGGGCTGACCAATAAATGAAAACCTAATCACTTTCCTCCTTTTTACCATTGAAAACCATTTCAAAATTGCACTAGAACAATGGACACATTCCTTAGGTGGTGAGAAGACACATTTGATAGTTGGCAATAACTTTCTTCTGTGTTAGTAGCCTTTCCCACATGCATGGCATTCTGGATCGTTATGGCTAGTTTGTAAGAAGCCTCCAAAAATTGTTGGAAAGTTTAAATTTTAGGTTTGACCAAATCCATACCTCATACCACCTTGTAGGGCATCAAGGATTGGGGGTGAGGGGTAACTCATCCCGATAACTCATCCCTCTAAGATATGTGGGGCTTTTGATTGTTGGGGATTGAGGATTGAGCATAGTAGGAAATAAGTACCAAATGGGAGGGAAGTTTTATAGGGAAAAGTTTTTGGAGATGTGAAGGAAGAAGGCTTGGGCTTGCCTCAAAAGATGCATAGGGGTAAAGGGAAGTCCAAAACTTTGAAAAAATAAACTAGAAGTTGGCGGAGCTTGGGGTGGTGAAGGTGGTCAGGAAGGAGTGTCGAGGTGGAAGGGATGGGCCAAAGTCCAAATTTGAAGAAGCAAATGGAGGAGTTGATAGGTTTGGGAGTCAAACATGATATGAAACAAGTACCTAGGTAGAGGGAACTCTGCAACTCTAGCTCTGATAGACTTAGTGAAAAATATCAAAGCAGGTGTTGGGAGTTGGGAGGAGTCTGAATGGGGTACTTGGATAAGTTATGGACTATAAAGCTCTAGTGCGAAAGACAAGCAAATATTGATCAATAAGTGACTAGGAGATTGGGATCATGGATGACATATGAAGGGTACTTGGGGAAGGGTAACTCCAATAAACTAGTGGGAATGAGCAAAAGGTATGGTGGGACAGGGAAGTATGAAAGTCTAGTGCAAAATAAAAGACTTAAGTAGTTAGAGAGGACTTTCAAGGATCAAAACTCAAGGATGCCATGGAAATGGTGATAGGGGAAGCATAAGTGTAAAAGTTTAACATTACAAAGGATTTAAGCCAAATGATTGAGTCTTTGGAGTTTGACAAAGCAAAAAGAGATGATATAGATGTCAATGTATCCGGAACTTTGGTGTCAAAAGACTTGGAAACTTTAGAATGCAAAATATTGGATTTTTGAGGCTCGAATGGATGGTATGATGGGTCAACCAAGCCTGAAAGCCTGGTGAACAAAAGCAGTTGATTCCAAAGTAAAACGTCAAGGGTTGGAGATTGGGGATGCCGAGGAATCGATATAGATGGAGGACCAATTCCAACAGTCCATTGATATTTTTTTTAAGGTTTTATAAAACATTTTGAAGCTTAGATGAGTGGTATGACAACCCCAAGAAACTGACATAGTGACAACTCAAAAATGCCAAGTGATTAACACTTGGAGACTTTTTGAGTACTTTTTAGACTTGGGAACACACTAAGCAACAAGGGATGACACATGGCAATATTTTAGACGTAATTTAGATCATGGAAAACCACTTATGGTATGTCATCTGTTATAAGAGGTGAATTAACATTGTGCACCTTCAACATGGACAAACACAGCCAAATCTGCAAACTTTTGGACCTGCACATCTAGGTTTTGACACTAGTGATGGAGGACAAAAGATATGGAAAGGTGATCACAAAGGGAAAAGAAAGAGAGTGAAATACCTCAATTTGGGTAAGGGTTTGTAGATTTGGGGGTCAGAAAAAGGGTTACAATGGAAACGGAATGGTGGAAAAAAGAGGGATTAAATGTGGCAGTGAGGATAGGAAAGGGAAAGCACAAGGACAATAATGCTCAAGGGCTCAAGGGAGATTCCATAGCTTCAAATCTTGTATGATAGTTCTATTACTTTCTAGCCTTGACAATACACCTTCAATATGCTTTTGAATGTAAGTATCCTAGGGTTTATGAACATGATTGTAATCAGATTTAATTAGGCATTACTCAGATTTAATGCTGTAAATTAGGACATAACTGAACGTCTATGCAAAAAGAAAACACAAATTATTTAGCTTTTATGCCAGCTGCAATCAAAGACATATTTTTCGCCAAATCCCAATCCTAATAACATAGATAGAATAGCTTTTGAAATAAATTAATAATCAGAAAGTCTGAGTCCTGACAGTACAGATTTTCATGCTGCTGGTGTGAACAGTGGCCGAATGAGACCTGATATATGAGTTCTGATCTGTAACAGCAGGCTATCCGCCCTAGGAAACTGAGTTCATACTCAACAATCACCCTAGATTGAGGTGCGAAACCCTCAATCTGATCTCTCCTCAGATGGCTACCTCTCAGGTGCTCAGATCTGTGCTTATATGCTTGTGCTCAGCCTGGTATGCCCATATTTATTCCAAAACCTGGGCGAACACCAACACAATCCTGTAATGGCTTGGAATATTCAGTGTTTTGGGTATGCTTAGGGTTTCCTTGACCTTCAGTCGAGTCTTTCGAGCAGTCAGCCACCACAGTATCCTGGAACTGTAACTTGATATTGCTTAGAATCTGTCCTCAATTGCCCAGCCATGTGTACAAATGCAATAAGATAAAGATTTGGGAGTGAAAAAATGGAATAAGGTGAGCTAGGTTTTTGTCTAACCACCTGGCCACAGTCAGGATTTTCATCTTGAAAATGGTAACATGTTTTGAAAAAGTTTCCAGAAAATCACTCCATAATAATCAGCGATCAGCAATTAAATATCAAAGCCTACGTGAGCCGTGTGAAAACCAATTGATCTTGGCCGATATAATACCTTGGGTGTCAATTTCACTTTCAAAATTTAAATTATCTTTTATTTTATATTTCATATAGTATTTAAGAGCACTATTATTTAGCTGATTATCTCTTTTCTTGTGAATCAGCTTCAAGGGGACGTGACTTTTAAGTGGAGAGAAACTAAGGTTCACAAGATAGTCTAATTGCCCAGTGACAAAAAAGTGGGCTTATATGTCAACCTATTGTAAGTTTTTAGTGTTTGTGCATGGGGAAATGTACTTATTTTTAGGTAAAAAATCAATGGGAAAAATTTGGTGAGTGGCTTTCACAAGGACAAGGGCACTAGGGAGGCATTGTTACAGTGACAGGAGGGCATAAATGTCCTTTTAAAATTTATGCTATCAGATTCTGCTTTTTGGAAATGGTCTGGTAGGTTTGGGGAAACGTGTAGTGTTAATCTGTGATCATCAGGGAAGCTAAAAATGGGCGTAAAATGGATTAACAACACACTAACAAAATGGGCACTAAAATGATGACAAAAACACAATAAGGAAGTCACAATAATTTTCACACAATTTAACAAGCTGATGACAGTAAGTGCATGAAATATGCTAAAGAGTATAATAAATATAATTTTGCATCAATGTAAGGATACACAAAAAAGGATAAAAGTCTCATATTATTCTTCATTTGTTCTTCAATGTACATGTACCTATTCCTACAATGCACCACATCGAGCAACATATTCACTGCATGCCAACAAGAGCAATGTTATAAACGTATATAGAAATGGAAATGTTGCAATAATGACACATTCTAAACATGAACCTTTTGGAAACAATATGTATATGTAAATAAGCATTAAACATACATAATATTTAAACTTATTATGCATGCATGGATATTAAAGGAAACAAACACTAGTCATGATAGACTAGAAAGATAGTTGACACATTGTGGAAACAAGACTCTAGGCAAACACACAATTTCCTATATTTTTGTGCGGCAAATGTGGCAACACAAGAGAAGAGAAAAGCTAGGAGGAAGAAGAATCTAAGGGGATCACTCAATGAAAGATAGAGATGGATGGATGTAGTGGGTCCACATATGAAAGGACAAGTTAGCAAGTACTGATAAGATAGGTTTGGATATTGCTCATGCTGGTAGCTAGTCTGAGACTATCGCCCACATGATAAGGCCAAACTAGGGCAAAAGTAAAATTGTCAATAACGATGACAATTATGTGGTTACCGCTTGGCTACATGTGGTTACCATCAAATCAAGGCCAGGCTTGGCCAAAGGTAAAGTTAGTAAAAAGGGACCATTCCACCCCAAAATAGGTAAAAATGGGGGACACCATTTTAAAAAAGGAAAAAATGTTGATGTCAGAGGGTATGTGGTAGCCATCTAGTCTAGATAAAATGGGCTAGGCTAGGCCCAAAATAAATTGACAATTTGGTTATGGTAATAGCTATATGGTTGCCACCTTCTTTGGATAAAAGGGGCTAAGCCAAGCCCAAAATGAGGTAAATGATAATGTCTAAGGCTATAAGGTGGTCAATCAACTTGGGAAGGGGGTTAAGCCAAGCTCAAATGCTAATGATGTTGATATTGACATGGTGTAAATGATGTATAGGATATTCCCCTCAAATTGATTGACACAGGAACAAAGCCAATCAATTTAAGGTAGATGACAAGGGGAGAAAAGATAATATACCAAGGTATATGTGTGATGATAAGATAATAGAGGAAATAGGAAATAGGGAACCATGTAGGTGATGTCCCCAAGGATGGAAAATAATGAGATGCCACAAGATAGCTTGATATGTGATAGACGAGAATTTGTTTTTATAAAAAATAGCCAAGTGATAATGTGGATAATAATAAAAAGTAGTGACCTAAGGAGTAAGTAACATGTAATTGAGTTAATGTCCCAAGACTGATGGATAATGGTGAGATGCCCCCAGCAGCTAAGTAATGATAATCTGCATAGAAGAAGAGAAGAAGGCTACAATCAATGAAGAGATAATGTCATGGTGATATTGAATGGTCATAATAAATGATGTAGATACATGAAAGGATGAATAATTGGTCATTAATGCCCCCAGTAAAGGATTAGGAAGAGAGTAAACAAATGGTAATAAATAGACTACTAGTAAATGTGAGGAAAATAGTAGTAGATTAGTGTTAGTGAGTGTGATAAAACATGTGTGTGGTAGGGGAGAAAGAGGATAGATAGATGTTTATTAGAATAGGAATAGAGAAAAGGGGTAGGAATCAACTATGAGCATGTCACTCTAAGCTTATGTATTAGGATTGCAAATAGGCTTGTTTGAACTGTAATCCTTTATAGGCCATATATAATGTTTAATAAACTAATGTAATAAGAATGCAGTGGAAAAGCATAAGAGGAAGAAGTGATGTAGGTTACAGGTGAACAATGACCTAATGTGGTATTTTCCATAAATAAGTCAAGGTATAAGTCAGAGTATTCTTGGACCTTGAGGATAGTGGAAGAAAAGTACTCAAGAAATGGGAATACAAGGAAACACAATAATACGCTAAATAGGAAAACACTCCAAATTTGTGCAAGATGTAAGAAAGGGGAAAAAGACATCCTCAACTTGCAAGTCAATCCTGGAATTAGAGGAAAGATAGCCAATAGGTCAGATCAAGGGGAAGGGAAAGACTCAACAAGAGGAATTTGATGAAAGCAATTGTGTGAGAGGAGGGAATGCTCCGTGTTAGTGTGGTTTGGAATTTAGTGTTTGCACTTGCTTTAACTTTATGCTTTTGAACGCTTGTACTTTATGATTTGACTTTGTTTGATTTTTATGCTTTTTCTTTTGGATGGTGTTACCCCCTAAGCATATTCCCATGCAACTTGTAAGATGCAAAAGCTTATCACCCAAGGCTAGACTAGGCAAGTAATAACATTATATATACACATGTTGATGAATGAATGACCTTTATAAAATACATCCCTTTTCAATAGAACTTAGAGTAGGCTAACTCTTTGGGTCTCAATGAGTAAAAATGGAGATCTACCTACAAGTCTTTAGGAATAACTGGTGAGACCAGATATCAGGAGAATAAGAAGGGAAATGCAAGCATGTACAAAACTTGGAATTCCTATTTAGAATAGGGTAGTGAAGTAAATACAAATAGATAAGGATAATGATAATAGAAATGTGAAAGATGTCAAATTACAAACATAGAAAAATTGCAACTAGGTCCATGAAATTGCTATAAAAAAGAAAGCAAAGGTAGGCAAGAGAGAAAGTATGCTATGGGTCTAGGAAGTATGGTGGGAATCTGGGATATAAAGTAAGGGAATATATAGGTGGAAGGAATTAGGAATATCTAGAAAATATATGCCTTACATGGTGCATATGCAAAAGTTGTCATTGCATAAGCCTACAACTTCATGATATATATGTAGGAGAAGGTAGCAAATAGATAGTATCAATACAAGTAAGTTACTTGACAAAGGCGGGAGGAACAATAAACATGCAAAACATACAAGGAAGGTGTAAATATATTATGTAAGAGATAATTGAGGTAGGACATAGGGGTACATTAAAAAGGTAAAAGGAAGTGTAATAATCCAATGTAGGATATAATGGGAAAAGAGCACTAAGGGCTCTAATGGGATCTAGTTGGTCCTAGTAAAAAGATATGAGATGCTTATATGAATCTAGGCTCATCATTCTCCATCTTCATAGAACAACACAAGCATGGAGAATAATATAAGATGAGAATACAACACAAGCTACAGTAAACAATGTCATGTTTGGGTCAACATGAAGAGGGCTATAACTCGATATTTTGCATCATCCCCAAAAGGCATAGAAGGAATACAAAAAAAGTGAAAGACACATGAAAGAATAAAAGTTTCATAGTTTGCAAACTCTGCGAGTTCTGGAGTACTCTCTGTTTTTTTTGCTCTGCAAGTTTCTATGAGTTTAACTCACGAGTTTTAATAGACATAGGAAAAACATGGATAAAAACACCAATGCAAGTAAAGCACATTCTTCACATGTTTCCTTGGCTATGAAACCATGCATATTCTATTTTGAGATGTCAATTTTTAATGTAATATGTTTTGCAAAAAAATGTTTTTCTAAGAAATTTTAATTTCTAGTACTCTCTAAGTTGCCGAGTTTTTGCCAATTTTCTTTTTAGTATTTGCTGAGTTTTTGCCAAGTTGAAATTTTTTGGCTTGCCAAAATCTCTCCGAGTCTGAGTCTGCAAATTATGGATAAAAGTTAAAACACATAGAAAGAGAGCAAAAAATAGTCTAGGCACTAAAATGATATTTAGGTCCACAAAAAAGGGGGTATAAAGCTCTAGTACTTTGCATTGCACCCAAACATAGTCAAAGGAGGGTAAGGGTAATGACTACTCATGGAGGTCGTTTTGAGAAGACTTAAAAACCCGCATATGTCAAATACCAAAATGTGTGTATATATGTAATGATTAGTGTACATGCGGCATGTTTGCTTGCAAGAGTGGGCATTTTGGCATGCATCTTTTATCTCTTTCAAAATGCTTTCATTTAATTCCTAGTGTTTTCTTTATTCATTACTGTCATACATCAATCATCAAAGAAGATAGTTTTAAATCTTTACCAGATCACTGTAATCTTTTTCTAAATAGGGCATGACATGTAAGTTCTATGGAAGCCAGCAATATTGACACCAAATAGCATTTCTGAAGATTTATGATAACTCTCCTTGCTGGAAAATTTGTCTCTTATGTGTGTCCGATTTTTTGATCGACCCTACAACTTGCACAATACATGTATAAGCTATGTAATAGTCTCCTTTCAAGAATTGTAGACAGGTTTACTTTTTTCATTTTATCCCAACTTTCAAGAAATTTATCAAATAGTTTGCATTCACAACGATATCCAGATTTATGGAGTGTTCATTACAAATTAACAAGCGCAGATATAAGGTGGGAAACTGAAGTCAAAATATACTTATAACATTCCTTCATAGCACAAAACATTACAAGAAGCCATTTGTATGGATTTCATTGAATGGAGAGATGCAAAACAAATTTAGGATCTTGCTGTTTCAGAAAATTACAGTATATTTATCTAATTTATTTCTGACCTCTTATTTCCCGAAATCCATGTTTAACAGTTGCTGTTCATGGACTCTGCAATACTCTCAGCTGTCCTGGCAACAAATTGAAGACCAACTTACAAATAACAGTTCTCACCAATGCAGTTTAGCAACAAATTCAAACACCCTGCAAAAGGTAAATATCCGCATCCAGCAAGTGTCAACTCATACTGACCATCAATCACTCAGCAATCTGGTTCATGCACCGGTGAGTGTTAATATCTACTTTGAAGGCCCAAAAGGACTACGACCTGCTCCTCCAAATGGTTACATCCTCACACCACTTCCTTGGGAAGCAAGGGGACTGATATTTTAGCTCATAAAACCCATGACTTCTCTTTACTTTGCAGAGTCTTGCCACAAGGACTCTTAAAATCCAAGGCTTTGATCACTTTTCTTTATCCAAGATTCCTTCAAATGTTGTCATGTCCTCAAAAATTGGTACTCGGTGTCTTCAGCGATGGTCAACTTTACACATGACCACTAAACACCCACATCCTTTTGTTTGAAAGTCATTGCGTGGAATGATCCCATGAAAGAGAAGTGGCGACAAGCGGCTTTTATCCCTTTTTGAATTCCAAACTGATTAGACTATCCTCTATCTTTCACAATTTGTCTTGAATGGGTGCAATAGCATTGATGTATCGACTTTCACCTTGGAGACTTCCTTATTGAGTGACTCTTAAGGAAATGGGTCCCACGTCTTATTCTGTTAGTTGTGGCTAGGGACGATCTGACTCTTTATGGCTAATTCTCCATGTTACGCCTTATGATATTACACAGCCATGATTTGGTGGCGAATACTCATCATTTGAAAAATAACATAAGAGTTGCCATCTGATTCTTGTTTTTTCGTCTACTACTACCGATGCTCAGAATCAACCAGATGAGTCAAAAATCCCATGACTCTTATTGCCCAGGCAATTTAATTAATTAAGAACTCCGCTATTTGATCTCCACACAACTTGGTTTCTAGAAGAGTACCAATACAGTTTGATTTTCTATTTGATTGCCCAAACCCAACCCCAAAAAAACGTTTTTGAATTTAGTAAGCCTTGCTAGCAACAGTTATTGAATAACACTCAACAAATTGTGCCTGCAAACTTGGCCAAACTGTCTAGATAACAAACTCTTCTGCACAAACTTTAATCTGCGAATCTCCAGAAGCATGCGCGAATATCTGTGTGATTCCACCTGCAATCAGCTAGGGTAGATCTTCCACCCCCGAAACTGAGCTTTGTTCTAGGAGTTTTCATCCCAGGGCTTAAAGCTGCACAACAACTCTAAATTCCCACAAAGGGTTTCAACTTTCACCAAATGAACAATCCAGAATGAGTGAAAATGAACCACTTCACCCATTTTATAATCTTTGTGGGAACTTTCCGGAAATTATAATTTAATATCAATTTATGATAAATAATTCCTTTTCTCCATAAATGACTTTATTTTTGATAATTTTCTCTTGAGCCTTAAAGTCACTTAAAAGTTTAAAACATCACTCTTATAAATAATTAATAAAGTTCTCCTAATTTCATTTTTGACAACCTAAAGCTTAATTTTTAAAATATTTTATTTATTTTCGCACATACACCCTCAAGTTATGGAAAAACACCTGGAAATTCAGAACTGCTCCTGGAATTAACCAACAAAGTAAGGTAGATAGATAATTTAAGGGCCATAAAGAGGATAGCTTTGTAGAAAAATGCATTCATTAATAAGGACCAATATTTGAACACCCACAAGAAGGTTTAGGCTCTTTTTCTATCTGCAAATGCATAAACATCTTCCGAAACCTCAGTATCTTGTTAGGATTTCCGGTTTCCCTGTAAGCTTATTTTCTACTTATTGTGCACATTGTGCGAATGGCTTAATGCCTACACAAACAATGATAGGGGAGCTTAGTTTTTATCTGTTTGTGGATTAACTTCAATTAAATGCAGCATTTTTAATGGCATAAGCATTCACTCTTTTCAGAGCAACCTTCTGCCAAAAAAATCAGAAATAACAAGGAATGCTGGAATGTGTATCTCTGTTGTCACCTTTCCATCCATGTCAATGATTGCTTAAGATTAATGAATTCAGGCAATTCCTTGCAGTAAGAACATATTTCATTCTTGTTTCAGCTTCCATCAGAATGGTTGCGATATCTGAAGCAAAATTTGGACATTCATGTGCCATCGTCAAGTTTCCAGCAACGCTTCCAATAATTTGTATTTGAGATGAAGCAACACATGCAAGGTGCTGCCACATGGCCTCAAAACTAGTGGAAAGGTTTCTATGTCCTTTTAGTAGCAAGGTAGAATCCAAAATTGAAACTCCTCTAATAGAGAGTTTTGTATTGTTAGCAATGTCTGTCTTAAAGAGAGTTAGTACATGATAAATGCCAACAAAAACATCACAAAAGTAGTGATATTGCTATCAGGATTCAACTGTGTAGTTTTTTGGGTCAAACTCATTGACCACTCATAAGGCACAACACTTGGTGAAGGTTTTGCAGATGGGGTTGCAAGCAGAGTGGGTTTAACCATGGAGGAAACTCCGTAGTTAAGCGCGCTCAAGCTGGAGTAGTACTGGGATGGGTGACCTCCCGGGAAGTCCCAGTGCTTCACCTTTGTGAGCATCACCTAGATCCAATGAGTGCTAAGTGTTCCATTCATTCTCATGAGAGATGGGTTCGTGTGAACCACTACTCATGAAACATGGGTCAATAAGTTTGACTCAAAAAACTACACAGTTGAATCCTGATAGCAATATCACAATTTGACTTGCTGTGGAAAATATCTCCTACTTATCACAAAAGTATTCGAAATAAGCCCTAGATGAAGTATTTCCTCTAACAATTTTCATTGTAATTTGTAAGCTATCAAAAAATACAAATCTTGCAAAGAAAATGTACTTATCCAGATAGTCCCTCCTTTTGAGAGTAAAACCTCTTTATTGAGGTTTTGGGAATGTCCTTATCACAAATATTTAACTTCAATCAGTTTTTTTTTATCTGCTTGGTTGCAGTTTTTTTCATTTTTATTTGCAAATCCCTGGAAAACATAAAGTAGGGGACAATATCCAGTGCACCTATACCTTGATGCATGGGGTAGTGAATCCATCACAACAATTACATTAATAATTAAACCCTAAGACTTCCAACATCTTCAATCTCTTCTTAGTCACAAGGCCCTTGTGGGTAGCCTTGTTGCCATTGAGCAAAGTATTCTGGTTTTTAGATAGCTCTCCACAAACCTTGAATGGATGATATCATGGAGCTTCTAAAAGAGGTGTCAATATACCTTTCCTAGTGCTTGTATTATCCTGTGGCAACCACTTAGGTTCAAGCTCAACAATTCGCTCCTTTGTTGCCTTCTATTGTTTTGATTCACCATTTTTAATATTTATAATAGATCTCCTTAGCCTTTCACTCAAAGTGTTTCAAAAATCTTTGCCTAGAACCATCAAATGTTTGCACAAGGTTGTGTTCTTGGCACTCAAACTGTGTTGGCAACAATCATAGGCAACACCCTCCAAACACAATGTAGCAAAGTGTATGGCATCCTCTTCGTCCACATGGCTGAGTATTAAGTATGTAACTTTTGAAACCATCCCTGAGCAGATATTTTGTTGTTGCCATCAAGAGTAGGAGTACCAAGTTTATCACTTGATGTTGCAGATATCTCCAATCATCATTTCAATTGCTATGTGATGAACCTGATTTAGGGGCTGGTCAGCCAGCCTAACATTTTGGTGGTGTTAGATAACACCCGGTTGATTTGCTAAGATTTTTACTTAAATAAATAAAAAATCATTAAATAAATACTAAACTAAATTATAAATAAATGATAATTAGTAATAATTTTAATAAAAACAACTCTTGAGGCCAACCTGTTTACCTATAGTGGTTTTCTATTTTGAGGCCGACTTAGTGGGAATTAGTATTTATATGTGTGCTGTTGGTAACTAAAGCTTGGAAGGTCTTCTATTAACCATGCATTAAATGAATGCAAAAGGGAGCTCAGACACAAACCTGAGCATCTCACATTTGGTACGAGCAAATCCTTGCCTACCTTACTCTGAAGTTTTATATCATGTTTGCTCAATCATTAATTTTCTATGGCATCAATTTGGGACGCTACCTGATAGTTATTACTGTACAAGTGTGATCCAGTAAGGAGGCTATAGGAAGGTTTGAGGAGCAACAAGACCCTGCAATAGCTTTGATGACAGTCGCATGTCATTTAGAGATCCTGGTGTTGAACACAAGCTTGTGTTTGGACATAAGATCATATTCAGATCAATGGAGCACGAGTTCAGGATTGGAACTAAATTCTCATAGTGTATGAAGGCAAGTAGTGGCTAATGCTTGCACCTTCTAAACACAAGCATTTAATCATGTTCATAGACATTCACATTACCATTCAGGGGCTCAGTGCATGGAGTAATGAGGTCATTCAGCTTTGCTTTCACAAACTTCATATACACAAACTTCATATAGATGGATTGTTCACCTGAGCGACACTTACACAAGTCTGAACTTTGAAAGTCATAATTACAAACTTCACCGGCTGGTTTGTTTCAGTGGTATCAGAGCTTGGCATCCTGCAACCCGAGGGTGATTATGACTGATAGGGACCAGCGTTACCAGAAGCTTGAGAAGGAAGCTGCCATGGGTGACAAGGAAGATGATAATGCTCAGGAATTTGTTAGGGAAACCAAGGAGTTTTGGGCCAGCATGAAGGATTCTATGAGGAAAATAGTCTAGCTTCTTAGGGGGTTGAACAAACAAAACAATTGAGTGTTGATAGACCTATACAAAATGGCTAAGTTACTGGTTCGGGTTCGTGGATGGGTGCGGGTACAAGAACCTAATACGTGGGTACATGAATTTTTTTAGGGGTTTGGGTAGGTATGGGTACGTGTGTGTGTGTGTGTATACAAAAAATAAGAGAAATATACAGAGTTCTAAAACTAAATCATTTCATAGTATGATACTTGATCATTGATCAATGTCAAATGCCAAAGATAAATATTAAATGCCAATTGACTGAAAAAAAAATACCCAGCAGGTACCTTGGGCGAACCCAGCAAGTACCCACAGACATACCTGAACCGGGTGTGTACCCGAACCCGGTACAGGGCCTGTGGGTACAAACCCAGTAACTATGCAAAATGGAGCTGATGGGAGCAATTTTGGGGTTGAGAAAGCTTCAGTTGGTGGTGAGAAAGTTTTAGCCAATACAAGATTTTCTAGGCTAAATTTGTAGAAAAGGAAGGAGCAGAAAGCAGAGAGGAGCAACTTGATCAAGAGGATGAAATGGCAAGGCTTCATGATGAATACAATGCCTTAAGCATTCCCATACGTAGATACATGACCTCCATTGAATTCTATGAGATGAAGACAAGGAGCAGGCATAGGAGGAGAAGGTATGAAGAGAGGAAAGATATTCAACACTGTTTGGAAAAAGATTACCATCCCAGCTTTTGATGGATCTGGTAGCTTGTCAACAAGGGCTTGGTTGTAGAAATTAGACACATATGTATCATTCAATCCAATGTTTGAAGAAGAGGCTATCAAATTTGTGACCTTGCATCTTGAAGTGATGACTCACAAATGGTGGCAGCATGGCATGATAACTCAAGGGCGTGCCTAAATAATCACTTTGGAAGACTTCAGCCAAAGATTGACACAGAGATTTGATAGAAGGGGTCCAAAATTCATTTCAGAGAGTTAGCACAACTAAGGAAAGGGGCAATCTGGAAGAATCTTGATCAATATAGAAGAACCGAAACATCCATCCACTCTCTCGCTTGCGTCTGTTAGTCCAGCATAAGAACCAAACTTTCTTAGGGGGGATTGTGCGGCTACAAAAACTACTCCTATTCACCCACCCACAGTAATATTTTCTTTGGCCCGCAGTTCACTCAGACTATGTAGCGAAATTTTAGAGGCTTGTAGTGATGATTCCAGATTTGACGGAAAGGAGACTCATACTTTTGTTTGTAGAAGGCCTAGCTGAACTCCTCAAAGGTAGTAAGGGAATTTGATACAAGCTCATTGCAACAAACCATCAAGAGAGCTCTTAATTTAGAGGATTTGGTGGTTAAGGACATATTCTACTCCAAGAAAGAGTATCCTATGTTGCCTAAGAGGCCATTCCAAAAGAACACATGACCTCCCAAGGTATCACCTCCTAAGTCAAAAAAAACAGAGGCATCCAAGAATGAACTACAAAGGAAGAAGCTATGTTTCACATGCAGAGATCCCTGGCAACTAGGACATAGGTGTGTGGAGAAAGGACAAATACATTACATTGAGATAGTTTCTAATGGATATACAAAGAAGATGTGTCTGAGCCCAAGGACATAGAAGAGATTGAGCATTTAGACACTCAAGTAACCATCTTGGATATGAGAAAAGAGATTGAGAAATAAAGCCATTTCTGATCATTTGGTGAAATGGAAAGTTCTTCCCCTTGAAAATGCAATGTGGGAGGAGGTTGAGATTTTTGAACATGCTAGTTTGAAATTGTTTGAGGACAAGTAGTTATGGGATGGGAAGACTGTGATGAACCAGATTTAGGGGTTGGTCCAGCCTAACACATGGGCGGTGTTAGATAACACCCAATTGATTTGCTAAGATTTTTAATTAAATCATCGATAATTCATTAAATAAATAAAAACCAAAATTATATGTAAATGATAATTATTAGTAATCTTAATATAAACTACTCTTTGGGCCGACCTATTTACCAACTATAGTTATTTAATAATTACTCCTGCGCTCGAGTCCCCTTTTGCATTTGTTTAATGCGAGGGAATCAACTAGTGTAATACATTTCGCTTAATGCGTCCAACATACAAATCTAAGATTCTTTGGTGCAATATATAAAATAACTGCCTTGATATCCTGGACACTTTGCATGATCTTGTTGTTGCTCTATACGTCTATTTGTTTCTAAAGGGCTTCCATCTCCAAGAAATCAAGCTAGTGTGCTTGAAGGTCTTTGTCTCCAAGTGCCAAAACTGCTATAAGCAGCATCAGTTCCCCAGGAAAGGAACTGATTTTTTGGTTGTTAATTTGCAAAAGTCCCTTCTCTTTTAATCTAGTGTTGCTAATATTCGATATTTTATGTGATCCTAAATTATAGGCAATCACTCCTTAATCAATGGTAGCTAACTAGATTGTTCATACCCCAATCAATGGTGTTAATAGCAAGATGCTGAAAAACTTGACATATATTGAAAGACAACTATTGCCTAATTGAAAGTTACAAGACTCAGCCACATTATTTCATAAAGCAACATTAATTGAAAGGAATTATAGTGTTGCCTCTCTTGTTGCTACTCCTATGCTGCTAGTATTCTCACTCAGCTAGCCACCTTATTCCATTTTTTATTTAAAAATGTTTATAGTCCTATTAACTGCTAAAAGTAAATTCTACAGATTAGAAAGTGGACATTACACTTTCCAAGTTTTCCCAACCTTGTCCAAACTCCTAGCTTTCTTTCCAATCCAAGAGCTCTTCTTGAGCTTGCTAACTCCTCATCGAATCTCAAAACCCTCTTTCTTTTCTTCTTTCTTAAGTTTCTATCAATCCTTGTCTCATAAATCCAATAACAGAATATAAGAGTGGTAACCTCTTCTCAAGATAATATTACCTTCCAAAATATCTTCTTCAAACTCATATTCAAATTCAATTGAGGCTTAACTCAACGTGCAACATGGAATACCAAATGCAATCCAAGTCTGAACTAAAATAAGTGACTAAACATGTCCAAAATGCCACCTATGACCTTCTAGGCTTTGAAAAGATGCCATTCCCACTAATGAGAAACCCATATCCAAGTTTCAGCCAATGACCTGAAATTTCTTTTTCGAGATACCCAAAAAGCTGTCATTTCCAAACAAATACACCCAGGCATTTTTCATTTCAATTTCAAACACTCAAACAAAAGCATTAATAAATTTTAATCATTTCTAAATACTTGAAAGTTAAGTTGAAACATATATTGGCATCACACTTGAAAGGTTAGACATAATGGAAAACATTTATACGAGGTATTCAAAAGGGTACTGAGACTCATATGCAACTTGGGCAGGTAGCTATACTGATATACACTGATATGCATGTAGATACATCTTAATCATCCCATGAATGGATTGAGATGATGGAATTACTCTCTTTGAATTAAATTCCATTGGCTTATACTTGTTTCTTGTAAACTCATTGCATATAATAATAGTCAAAACAATAGTAATGATTCAATGAAAGCTAAGGAGAAATTTCATACACATTCCATCTCATGTGTTATAATGTGTGGAATTAACCTCAGTAAAATTCATCTGATAGATCACATCATATAAACGATTTTTCAAATATATACAATAAATAATACATGTAATGCACATGCATCCAAATAGGTTCATATTCATCCACGATGATGATATGGTGTAACAAGTCATGAACTAGGATATAACATTATATATCCACGTCTAAAAATCACACAGCATTATGTGAAAATGATAAACTTGAAACAAGTATTAAAACTGTCATATAATGCGAATATCATATGATCTTGTAAATAAAAAAGTGTCATCAGAATAGATCAATATACATCATGTATTAATAAATTATAACTTGATACAATGGTGCAACAAGGAGTCAACAAATGTGGATCTTAGAGAATCTAGATTCATTCTATTTTAATATATATAAGATTCCTATCAGTATTCCATGTTCATGATCCAAACTTTCAACGTAAGCTTGAAATCCTTTTTTGATTCAAAGTCAAACCCTTAATCTCTCTCTGCAATATTCATACAACCAATAGGCTAATCTCCAATTCTCCCCCAAGCTGATTATTGAAAACTCATGTATAATTTTGTTTAAAGGTTCTAGTGCTTTTGTAATTATTCTAGTTTATAAATATTATGTTATCTCTCTTCAATTGGAAACTTTAATTAAAACATATCCAGCTAGTTTATTTAGCCATCTAAAAATACACATTTGAATATTAGAATTTAATCCATAGACAATTTAAATAGTATAATTTAATCCTTAGACAATCTTTACACAAAAGCAATTCAATATTTAAATAATATCTAATTGTATTATAAATATTTATCCTCTAATTAATTCTAATGCAGCTCTTAACTCTTGCTTTTGTGTTAATAATAAAGAATATTATTCGTTTTAATTTATTTTATTTATATGTAATTAAAATTGCACGATGAATAAATCAAATTAATACTATTTATAAGAACTATATTTTGAATATTGAAAATAAACAAACAATTAAATTTAATTAATGCATGATTAAATAACCAAGTTCAATAAGGCTGGGGGCCTAGCTCGATTGACAAGAGCTTCCCGTGGTAAAGCATGAGGTCATGAGGTCTAGTCTCCCCCTAGCCCACATGGAGCCCATGTGGTACCAGAGGACGTGTTGTGCTAGCATCAGCAATCATGTTAAAAAGTTTACCTGACGCACTACAGTTTATAGAGGGTGCTATCTCTGATTCCTGCAGTCTAAAAAGTAAATAAAAAATAACCAAGTTTAATAATTCAAAGTGTGAAACAAGGGAAAATGGTGTGAAATAGAGTGTGGAGGAGAGCCAAAGCAAGTGATGGGAGAAAATAAGTGTCATACCTTTGCTTTCAGGAAGAAAGAAAAAGCTGAGCCAACAAATTTATGTGACAGACAGGAGTCTGACTTTTGAGAGGTGCAGAGCTTCATTATACCTGGGAAAGCGTTTCCTTAACTCGGGAACAAACCTATCTAGTAATCTCATTACAGAGGGTCTTTGGAGCTCCCCACTTTTTGGAGCCATTCTACCTCAGCTCCTCAAGCGGCAACAAATATTTTTTGAATGCAAAAATGTCAGAAATCCTTTTCACAGCTGTGGGGGCTTTTGCAAATCTTAAATTTGAAATTCTTTTGGCTGCACGTCACCCACTCTGGTTTCCGCTCCCCCAGTTGCAAACCCTAGAAGTGATAAGGTTATGGAGATGGAAGATGTTTCAAACAGCTTTTGAGATAACAAGAAGGCTTCTCTTTGGTTTGTAAATTCATGGAAAGAGATCTCTTCTGCATTCTTTGGCATCTATATTTGGATGGATTTTGTTTGGAGCAATGTAGGCTGGCCTTCTTTCCCATTATTGTCTGAGGGCTTCTTGTTGGTGCAATCTTCATCCACTGTCAATCTGAATTTTGTAAGAACACAAGATCCTTGGCTCTTTGGCAGAAGTGGCCTATATATGTGCCCATGAATACCCTTTTTTGACCTGGAGAAGGAAGCTGTTACTGAGGTGCCTCTATAGATTTGCTTTAATAGGCTTCCATTGGGTCTGAGGAACTTAGAAATGAGTAAATTGTTGGCTAGAGTTGGAGATTTTGTTAAATTCAAATCCGATGAAATCTATTTGCATAGCAGTAATGTAAGGGTGTGTGTATTTCTAAACCTTTATCTCACTCCATTTGAGTTGTTTTCAAGCATGGATATTAGCATCAGTTTGTTAATTATGAAGGTTTGCCAGACAGGTGTTTTAGATGTAATTGTATGGGGCAAAATCTTTCAGAATGTCAATCTCAACAGCCCTCTGGTTCACTATTCATTTTTAGAAGTAGGTAAATAAGTTAGGATCTCTACCAACTTCATTTGGCAGAACCATGGTTGTTATTCTGATGAGTGTCTTGCTTCTCTAGTTTGATTGTCACTGTGGGAGTCCTTTAATTTTTTGTGGTTCAGCCTAGCATTGGAAACCACCTTGTTTAAATGTCAACCAAAATCTGTGTGGGGGAATTTTATTGAAGAGGGGTAGATTATCAACGAGTCTCAAACTATGGTTGGAGCTGAGATTGAGAAAGACCAGATTGCCTCCAATGAAGTCTTATCCATCTCCCGGGAGGTTAATGAGAAGACAAATCCCAACTTTGGGTCCTCCATTAAGTGTTGTGGATAAAAACATAGGAAAACTGCTTGCTGAAGCTTGTGATTCAGTTGATGGTTCTCAATGCAAAATGGAGGCCCTTCTTATCTGAAAAGGTAAAAGGTATCTTGCTGCTTGGGTGTGATGTTGGATTGTCTTTTTTAGAATATTCAACTAAGTTACTGCTCGTATTCAATCCAGAAGTCTCATTGGGTAGCATTATCTCGGGTTTTGGTTTCATTTTCTTGTCATTTAGATGTATAAGACCTCAATGGAAGGCGATTTTTATAGTATCTTCAGTTATGATGGTTGTTTTATATCTTTTCATGTTATGGTAGAGGGCCCCAATAGATCCCCTTATTTATTGATTGATAAAATTCAATTCAATTTATACATTAGAATTTATTTTATTATCTTAATACTTAACAAGGGTATTGCTTCGCAACCTATGGATAGACGTTTACACAATTTGTTTACCCAACCTAGTTACCCTTTTCCCATTACTTGTTTCTGGAACACCGTAATGTGACATGCCTTAGCAGCTTGGTTAGATAATAATAATCTATATAATCATTTTTAGTGCATGCAATCTGATATTTAATAATTAAATCAAAACAAAAATACAAATATGTCACTCAATAATCATTAACACTAAGAATTTATTTGACAATCGATGTCAATCACATAGAATGATATCCTATTATGCTACACAATAATTGTAATAGTTAAACACTTGTTTAAAGCAACAATAGCTATTGAAGGAGCATAATATTAAACCAAGTACCAATCCATGTCCAAATTACAAGGGATGGATGGAAACGATAATAAATCAAAAGGGTCAACAATGTGGGATATTTACTAAGAGTGGAAATCTATTCCCCAAGTTTTCCTTGGTGTCAAATACAAACATCCCAAAGGTGTCCACTGAACTAATAATTGATTGATATTCAATTTTAAACAAAGGAGAGGAATACTCCTTAAATAGAAATTATATGAAGAGTTTCTAAAACAGAAACGGAAGACCACAAAGAAACATTCTAATTAAGAACTAACTACAAAAAGGAAAGATCTTAAGTGAATGACCATTATAGAAACATTACATAATTATTTTAATACCCTCTCTTAATGGTCATTATTCTAACTACCCTACAAAAAGATTGACATAATTTGTAGGTCATTTGGTCATGAATACACATAGAAGGCTGCCCTCTTCGCTTTAGAACGCTCTGTGGGATGAGCTTGCTGCTGAGACCCTCCTTGGTTCTAGAAAACTTCGTGATATGACCAAGATTACCACAATTTGTCGACCACAATCCTTCAAACCTAGTGTTGGGTAACAAAGCGATCTCTCTCTTTATCGAGAGATACTGAGATCAGCTTAAAAAGCTTTGATTTTTGTTGATAAAAAAATGAAACCATGACAAACCCTCGATGCGATGCTAAAATCACACACCTTCATTTTTTGTGAAAAAAGGTAAAAATCCAAAAACAACAAAAGAAATCATGCAAAACTCTCCTGATTTTTATAAAAAAAATCATACAAGACCCTGCCATGAATTTTTGTGGAAATAAAATAAAAAAAATCCAAAAACCATCAATCATAATTTTTTGTGGAAAAAATTTAAAAAAACCCTCCAACAGAGAGAGCTCACGAGTTTTGCAAGAAAAAAATCACAAAAAACCCTTGCAGATCCAAAAAGAAAGCTACAAAAGCCACAGTTTTTCTTAAAAAATACCAAAAAAAACAAATCACATTTTTTACGAAAAAATCATGAAAAACCCATTACAATTTTCTTTAAAACCCCCCATGATTTTTTTGTGGAAAAAAATCCAAAAAACCCTACTCGAAATGCTGCAAATGTATGAACAGAAGCCCTCGACGATGTCTGCAAAAAACTTAACCAAAAACACTTTTGAAAAAAACTTTCTGTGATTTTCCTTGCTAGAAACCCTTGTGTGAACAAAACCCTCCGCAACTTCCAACTGCAAAATGCACTTTTTCATAATAAAACGAAAACAATTTTTGAAAAAAAATTCCAGATAGATACCTATGAAGTTTTTTAAGAGAATTTGTCAACAAACTTAACCTACTATGATACCATGAAATGGTAATCATTGATATTCAATTTTAAACAAATGAGAGGAATACTTCTTAAATAGAGATTACATGCAAAGTTTCTAAAATAGAAACAAAAGACCAAAAAGAAACATTTTGAATAAGAACTAACTACGAAAAGGAAAGATCCTAATTGAATGACCATTACAGAAACTCTAAGTTATCTAGTTTGCCTGTTTTAGGGCCGGACTAGGGTTGGGTTTGAACTGGTTCTTGGTTCTGGTCTGGTTTACCTGTGGGTTCACCCAGGGTTCAAACCTAGGCAGGCTTGTTCATCCGGGTCGAACCCAAGTCGAAACAGGCCAAACCCGAACAGACCAAGTGCGAACTAGGTACATTTCCATTGAGAAACATTCTATAATTTAGTGCGGAAAACAATTATTACAAAATTTGAATAAGATCTTTAACATTACAAAACAAAATTTGCTGAAGTTCAGATATTTATTACATCAAATTAAACTAGCCCTCAAGATTTCTTCTAGTGAAATTTTTATATCCAATTGCTGATAATGACCCCTGTCCGATTAATTGGATGCTCTCTATAGTGATAAATTATATTTTAAACAATTAAACAATATCTGCAATAGGTGAAGGGAGTTGCAAGCTACTTTTTTAACATTTTTCAAGTAGGATGTTAATTACAAACAAATAAGTTCTCTATATAGTGAAAAGTAATAAGCATTTGAGGACTTGGAAAGCGAGATTGTTATTGATGCAGCTGATCCCATTGGCATTGACATTGTTTTTGAATCAACTAATGCCTTTGATGATGAAGAATAAGAAAAAGAAAATTTAGATAATCCATTAGATGATTGAAACTTAGTATAAAGTTCCAATTGTTGAAAGTCAAAACAATGATACTTGAACTCAATATTATTATTTTAATATTTTGATGTTGATATGATGCTATGATTACAAGTTTATTATGTTTTTGTTGTTTTTATGATACTATGTGACATTCTAATCTTAATTCATGCTTCTAGGCTACATACATGTGTGTGTAATTTTTACATGTTTTTGTACTAATGAAACCAAACCCCATTTCAAAATTTTGTCGTACTGGTGAACTGGTTCTTCGAACCCGAACCTGAACTTGAACCGGCAATTTAGCAAAAACATTATATGATTATTTTAACATCCACATCTTACTCCCAAGTCATAGTTTAGACATTAATGATTGTGTTGTGTATATTTACATTAGTTGGTCCCTTACTGGGCTTGTTATGGTCTTATTCCTTTGCAATGAGGAATAGTGCTCCCTCCTTTGATTTGTAATCTAGTCATAGCATTAATAATGTAAAAGTTGCTATAGAATGAGTGAGTCAAAGGAGGCGGTTTACATTTCCGAGGAAGCTAAGGGTAACTTATGAGTATGAAAATCCTCTCGAATCTTTTTCAATATTTAATTTGTAAAATAGTATCAATGAAAAAATATTCTTTGATTTCCTTAAGGCTTTATGTGTTGTATATGGAATGTTGGTGAAATCTCAAAGGAAAAATAATGGTAAGTCTTCAAAGAGTGTTTGAATGTTCTCAAATTATTCTTTTTTATGTAATATATTGGAGTTTATAAATGGAGGCCCATCCCGTCCACACACATACTAAACAAACACGATTAACAATATCTGTGTGTATCCCACCTTATTGTAATGTCCCCAACTAGGACTTTACTTGATTTACCCTGAAATTCCCAACTAGGGTTTGGATTGTGCTAGTAAATGTAATGTTCCCAATGATCACATGCATCTCTATGCATTTAAATCGGATTGAATTAAGAAACAATGAATGATTCATAATACCTTTGGCATTTAACATATTTAAGCCCCAATTCCTTACTTCTCTCCTAAACATCAACCCTAAGGAGGATGGGGATTTACTTGTCATAGAGCACTTGGACACCAATCTACAAGAAGGCTCCCTCAAGGCATTGAGAATGCATGTTCATGCCCATCTCAGTACTTTTTCCTCAAAGAATTGGAAATACATATCCTTACCCATCTTGGGATTCACCTACGTTGTGAGGATTTACTCCACCTCTCCCTACACAACACCGATCTATCCTTTTAAGGGGATCTAGCAGGTGATTAATGAATGGCTAGAGTATACTAATATCTCTGGTATTATGGAATATAACAGTAGCAATGCGTAATATTCTACTTCCTACAAATGAGAGACCAATCACAGTCAGCCAAATCATTATGCATTATATCAGTATATAAGTCTGCTGTTTGCCTTATAGCAGTCTGATCTGCTGCTAATATTCAGATATCTATATCCTATTCTAATAGATTGAATGTATTACTCTCCCCTCTTAAATATTGATCCTTGTGGATTAAAAGAAGATATAAGTTTCCAATTCCATTCCATATTGATCATTCTTCCCCCTTTATACCTTTTGTGAGGAAGGGTCACACCTCTTCACCATGTCCACCCTTTTCAATAGTCAATAGTCACACCCTTTCACAATTTACACCCTTCAAAAGGGTCACAACCCTCCATCATTGCTGCCCCTTTGGAAGTTACTACCTTCTTTTTCTTCCTTTAATCCTTCCTTATTTCCTATGCTTCCTTTATGCAGATTAGAACTGTCTTATATCTCATAACAGAACTTACAATGATTACCTTATGATGATCTGTTCTTCCATGCCTTCAACAAATGAATTTCTCTCCGATTTATATCTTCATGATAGGAGAGTCTCTACCTTTCAGTATTACAGCCTTTTAAGAGAGTCACAACCTTTCAATATTACATCGCTTCATGAGAGTCACAACTCTTCATCCTTTATGTCCTTTGAAAGAGTCACAACCTTTCATAACTACCACCTTTTGAAAGAGTGACAACACTTCATCAATTCCTCCCATTCCAATCTTCTCCCATTGCTCCTTCCTTAGTTCCCATGCTCCCTTCTTTTTTCTTTTCTCCTTCTCCCCTTCCAAATGAAATTTGATCCTCCCTTTTGTATCTCATGTTTGAGGGAGTCACGTCTTTTCATTTCATACCTTTTGATCATTCATTAAACTAAATTAAAATTTAATTATAGTTTAACTTAATTCTTTTATATTTTAATCTTAACTTTAATTATATTCTTTTTATTTTATATTTTAATCTTAACTTTAATTATATTCTTTTTATATTTAAATATTATTATTGTTTATTATTAAGTCCTATTTCAGAAAGGGGACATCGCACTTAACCAGGCATAGCAGGTAAATACAAGAACCATTGGCATGACGCTCAGGCCAATCCTTTTTTCTCTATGAGGTTTAAGAACCATTCAACCTACATTCTGCTTTATTGTTTTTCTGTTATGTACTTCTGTCCAACCTTTAGCTTCCTCCTCTTCCTCATACTCCGAAGAGACAAGCGAAGATGAAAGATTGATTTATGACATCCAATATTGAATCAGGAATATTAGCTTCTATTCTTCTTTCCTCTGCCAATGATAATTCTGAAGGCCATTCAGATTCCAGAGTTCTATACGTGGTAGGAATCTTTATCATAGGATGTTCCTTTTTTGTACTATGAGTCCTTACATACCATCTTATAAATAGTTTTAACTCTTTTATTGTTATCCTTGCACGTTCCTTTCTTGCCATTATCCTTGCCTGTATTTTATGTGTTCGCAATAATGGAGGATTGAACAATATTTAAATATTGAAAAGGGGAAGGGGGACTTGCAGACTTGATTACCTCCTTTTTTAATTGGTTTTTAGGGGATGTATTGGATTGTGGTGTAAAGAAATTTCAATCAAGGAATTCTCTGAATCTTTGGAGGATGTTGAAGCCACTTTTTTACTGATTGATAAGAAAAAACATGCTCCTTTCCACCACGTTGCTTATTGAATGGGGGTTTCTAGATTTGCATTCTAATGCAATATGACCCACTCTAGAACATCTTCTGCAACAAAATGAAATATTTTCATAATCCAGCACCTGCTTCCATATTCTATCCTCCACTTTAAGTCAAATTTTGACAAGTAAACCCTTTGACGTATCTAGCTACACTTGCATCCTCACTGAAGTTGAATGAATAAACCTATCTATTTCCGGATTCAAAGATAAAAGTCTGCCTACTGTATTCCTAATTCCTTGAAAGCATACATCCACCTAGGACCGCAATGGCAGATATGCAAGCCTTATCTAGATTGGCATTACTGGAAATGACTGTGTTATGGATTAGAACCAGGCGACTATCAGGTAACCTTAGCTTGACCAATAAAAGATTCTTATACCAATACCACAGACCTTTTTCTCATATAAATAATTGTTCTTCTAATGTGACATAGAAGTACAAAACAACCATGACCGATGACATATCTCAATAAAATGTTTCATTTTTGAGCTCCAAGATTTAGAAATCCATGCATGTGAACCTGCAAGACTAGGCCATAGAGAACTACACTTGCAGATTGAATCTTTTCTTGAGAATTTCTTCTCCCCACTTAGCACCTTCTTGCCAACTCCAAGTAATAGGATGGGATGTTCACCTTTAGAATGGATGATTCCTGTATCCTGCATCAAACAGATCTGCCTTCAATTTCCCAGCACATTCAGGGCCAAGCACATCTTCCAATAACTGTTTTACCTTTGAGTGCTAATGACCATCCGATACAGTCTTCTTGGTATCTTCATGAATATTCGCCCCCTAATCTGTTGACAAGGTGTAACTGGGGCCACTGGTGCCTTGAACCCAGATAGGGAGGGGCCCAGATATGACTCATCTTTTGCACACTGTCAATGCCACGTTTCACACCACCTTCTGCAAGACCTAATACCTCCAGGCCTGTATCTGACATGGGGCGTCGACATTGAGATTCACTACATTAGCGTTTGCAGAAGAGAGGGTGAGAAACAATTTGAATTTCAGTAGTATCTTCTGACTTATTTGATGTTCTCAAGTTGTTATTTTTTTTGAGGGGGTGGGGGGGAATGGAAAATATAGCCAATATAGGAATATCAGCTGGTAAAATTACATCCTGATACTTAATTCTGTGCCTATGGTTTGCAGGTCAAAGTTGGCGTTGCAGGAGCTGAAGAATGTGGAGATATGGAGGAATGGTTTAATTATAGGCTTTCCAGAGCAGCGCCTGATGTCTGTGCTAAATTTCTTGGAAGTTTTATATCTGATGCAACTCGTGGGCAATTTACAGAAGGTGGCAAGTGGTTGGTGTGGACGTTTGAGGTTGGCCCAATTCCGGACATATCTGATATTCCCATAGACAAATTACTAGCTCTCAGGAAAGTGGTTAAGGATTAAAGGATATTTTGATGAATTTGACTTTTTTGTTATATTTGTTTTTCTAAACCAAACTTGTCCTTAAGCCATTAACTAAAAAACACCTAAAATGAAGTTTGATGCTTTTAATGTATGTAGGGGGACTCGACTCTGGCAGACTTTATGAAAGATCGTAACTTCCCTGTGAATTTAGAGCAGATCATGTTCAGGCGAAGCTTGAAAGGCTTAGATTCCCTTGGAAGAAATTCTCTTATCATTAAGCAAATTATGCGACAGATCATTACATCATTGAAGAAAATTCATGACACGGGTATTGTACATCGTGACATCAAACCTGCCAACTTGGTTGTGACAAAGAAAGGGAAAGTGAAGCTGATAGATTTTGGTGCTGCAACTGATCTCCGTGTTGGGAAGAACTATGTACCTGATCGTGGAATGCTTGACCCTGATTATTGCCCCCCTGAGCTTTATGTTCTTCCAGAGGAGACCCCTAAGCCCCCACCTGAACCCATTGCTGCCATTCTCTCACCAATCTTATGGCAGGTAGGGACTCCCAAATTGCTCTTGTAATTTCAATGAGTAGGCAGGCACACATTTGAATGTAATTAGATTGAATATAGTATTGTATTTTTTGCATTGGTTGCAGCTTAATAGTCCAGATCTATTTGACATGTACTCTGCTGGAGTGATATTTCTGCAAATGGCCTGTTCAAACCTGAGAACTCCATCAGGCATACGGATGTTTAAATCAGAAATAAAAAACGCCCAATATGACTTGAGAAAGTGGAGACAAATTACTAGGTTAAGGCCTGATTTGGCCATACTTGACAGTGATGGTGGTAGAGGTTGGGACTTAGCTACAAAGCTCATTTCTGAGAGAGGCTTCTTGAGACGTGGTCGATTATCAGCAGCCGCAGCTCTCAGACATCCTTACTTTTTATTAGCTGGGGATCAAGCTGCAGCTATGCTTTCCAAATTTTCTTTGCGTCAGTAGCATGCCAATCTTTTTTCTTCCAGTAATTATTCTCCAAGAAGCTACCAGTTCCTATCATTGTATAGAAATTCAAATGTAAATCCTATGAGTTTCAGCTCATTGATTGTTTATACAATATTTGCACAGGACCGCTCCAAAATTAAGCTTAAGTTGGTGCCTTCAACTACAATCCATCTATTCTTCTTGTAACAGCCTATAAAAGTTACAAATGTTTCAAAACAATAATCGTGTCCTAGAGTTCTCCCGAGCATAAAAACTAGCACAAATCAAGTACTGAAAGAAAAAAATATCTCGATTCTACTCATGCGACAAGAAATAGCACCTCCTATATGGGGTGGCGCAACAGGGAAAAAGATGAAATATTTGCTGTATTTTTCAACATCTTGTTGCAAGTGGTGGTCGCCTTCTCAATTAGAAGATGCCAAAATGAAAGCAACAGCACATATAGGGTACACAGTTCAAATGATCATCAACTATTTTGGCGCAAGAACTGCTACTTGTACGCATCTGTTTTTCTTCTTAATGAAAAGACACAAGAAAAAGCCTACATAAAAACGGTATCATTACCAAATGATTACACTTTAACTATTTCAGCATGTGTAATTGGAACTTGTTAAACATGTACATGCTATTTTTTCAGGTTTTGAATGGAGTGATGGGTGATGAAAGGATGCATGTTCATGATAACAATATTTTGCCGATGTACCTATATGTATATACACATGCCTAAGTTCAGGAAAATAAATTTTACGCACAGATTATAAAAATTCAAGAGTTCATTTCTTTACAGTAGCATTTCATGTAAATAATATGCACAGTGTTTAACACTAAACAATGAACAATAAGCATCAACCATTCAAATTGAATATCGAGTTTGTTAATATGATTATGTTTGGTATAGGGAGCTAGTGTGATAGGTCTACATATTTTTCAAATGAATGTTAGTTTATGGTTTAGATATGGTCTTGGGCGGGGTTGTGGAGTTTTGGTTAATTTTGTAAATGAAAATGCTCGAACTTATCCTTACACCATTTTAGTGTGGGTTGAAGATGTAAGAAAGCATTAGAGATGTTCTTTCCAAATTTTTGGAGTCCTAGTGGGGAATTTTAGACATTTGTTGGAGTTAATGTTTATATAGGGCAATTTAGTTTCCATGTAAATGTTGATTTATGTTTTATGTTTTAGATATGATTTTGTGTGGTGTTGTGGGGATTTAGATTAAGATACATCAATTTTGTCAAGGAAGATGTCTAAAATTTACCAAGTGTGTAATGTTGCCCTTTTCATGGTAATGAATTCAACATGTTTGTTGTTTCACAATGTGCTTCTAAAAGCAACACATTTAAGAGTGAAGGGTTTCATATTTGTTTCATATTCACATCAATAAAATTGTGTGTTCTAAGCCATGGTTAAATTTAATTAATTTTCAAAACCAATAGAAAAATAGGGTTTATATGGTCATGTTTAAAGTCTAGGTGAGTACAAATCTTTTTAGTGTTTGATCTCTTTGAGAGTCTTCAAATTTGGGTTATTTGTGTTATGGACCATATTAAACTATTGTAAATGGCATTGTGTGATCTTGGCATTAGGAGAAGACTACTCTTCATTGGGTCTCCTATCTTTGGTTACATCATAACCTATTTTAGAGTTAGAATAATTTCAGTGTATATATTTTGTTATATCATTTTTAAAAGAAGGAATTTTATTACCCTTGACCCTTGACGTGTTAATGTGCATTTGAAAACATTTACGATTGATTGCACTCTTAGAAAGGGTTTTAGACTCTTAAAGATTATGATTCTACTTACATAATAATGATAGTGAAAATAACTTGATTATTTGAAGGAGATCCACATTTCATAATGTTTTAATTTGTCACATGGATATATACTCTAATTGTTTATATCTTCATTATGCATAATATTCCAATCATTCTAAAGTAGACCAGCCTCAAAAGAAAAATGAAAACAGGCTAGGAAAGGAGAAAAGACATAAATTTCATATGATTTAATTTTTACTTATAATTTTGTAGATATTGTTTTAAGCTATTAAAAAATGCACAATACAATTGCAATAATATAAGAGTAAAACTTATAAGATAATTTGTATTTAAAAATGTATTGTAGAAATGAACAACAACAAAAATGTACAAATTTAAGATAAAATTTATAATTCAAATTCTTTTAAATTACTGTAAATATATTAAATTATTCAAACACAACTACTTAATTGTTAAAATAAAAGTATCCACTTTATTTATAAGAAGATGGTAAACATCATTGTATTCTAAAAATATTTCAATAATAATAAAACAAAAATTCATGGTAAACTCCATGGTAAACATACTTGTATTCAAAAAGTATCCACTTTATTTTTAAATAACATATACCATTTTTATAAAAATATGGTGACTACAAATATTTTTTATAGGAAAATTATTAATTTAATTGGTGAATCAGACTTCCTTACACTAATAAATTATGGCGAAATTATTTTCCAAATATTGTAATTAATTTATTTGTCATGGCGAATATTTTTCAAAAATCCATATAAACTTGGCGATTTAATACAATAGCTTTATAGTTGGTATGGCGATTTAATAATTGGAAATAATTATTAAATTTTCTTTCTCCCGAGTTTTCATTCTCAAAGAATGACACATGTGATGATTCCAGAGAGAGTTTTCAATAAAGGAGTTATCTCACCACATTCCGTCCGAAATGCACCTTCCACTGTTCATCTCTCTTAATCCAATGGTTTTGATTTGATGTTGAAGTTGCATCGGGTCCCATCACTATGATGTCACAAACTCACACATTCGTTGGATTACAACATATCAACGGCCAAAGGTGAATTTTGGACCTATTGTTGGTCTTCATAATCTTTACGACAAACTCTCGGTGGAATCCTGACACGTGGTATGATTGATCGTACCAATAAGCCCATGATCAATCATACCACGTGTCATGATTCCGCTAAGAGTTTTCCATAAAGATTATGAAGACCAACAATAGGCCCAAAATTCACCTTTTGCCGTTGATATGTTGTAATCCAATGGACATGTGAATCTATGACCTCATTTTCTGACACCAAAAAAGAAGAATTATTTTGGCAATCTTCGGTAATATTAGATAGAAATATTAATTAATGGTGATGAGTAGATGAGTCATGAAATCAATTAAAGTGATGTGAATTAATGGCTTCTTAGATGGCACCTTTCAATTTTCAATGATAGATATGTGTGACATCATTATCCATTACCACGGGTGGGATTGAGAAATCTATTGCTACTGGGTCTGGTAGTGGCACTGGTGCCAGTGGGACTAGGCAACTTATACAACAAGTTCCCTCTCTAAAGAGACCAATAGAATCTACACAGAATCCCATAAAAGAAGATAGTGTCAAGAAGCAAAAGGTTTCCAGAACATTGACACTCGATCCTAAAGAACTGTTTGTAGTTTCAAGTTTAGAAAAACCCTCTAGAAGTTTAAATTCTCAAACAACATTAGTTACATCAACATGCATTGCAAGCTCTGGTTCACCTTTCAAACATTCAAATCCTTCTGCAACACCATATTTTCATTTCAAAGATTTCTATAATAAATTTGCAGAAACAACAACCACGAATAAGGAAATAAAGAAGACATTGCAGACTGGTGCCCTTACTGCAGCTATAGAGGAACAACCTGAATCCAACATGGTTTTTCCAACATATGACCCAAACAGAGACATGATGGAGTTCATGGTTGTTATTCCACCAAAAAATATGGAAACCCACCAGAGAGTCAGATAGATCTGTCTGAATTTTAAGTTAGCACTCTCCAAATGGATTTTTTGAAAGTTAAAAATGTGGACAAAATCAATGTGTCAAATTTTACAAACCAAGTGGTCTACAGTGCATTGCTAAAGCTGGAAAGAGAGTAAAGCAAACTCGAGAAAAATATAGAAAAGTTACAGGTAGACATTGCCAATGAAAAAGCAAAGAGGAAAGCTTCAGAGAACAGTTTGAAAGAATTACAAAAAAATATTAAAAAATCAACCTCTACATCAACAAATATAGAGCAGGAACATGCGGAGGTAGTAGTGAAGGAACAAGAGCAGGAAGAGTTGAAGGCACTAAGGGGAAAATTGGCAGAAATTAGTAAAAAACTAGAGGAAGAAAGAGTCAGTTCAAAAAAGCTATTTAAAACCGTGGAGAGTAATGCTGCCTCCAACAGGGAATTGCAAAAGCAATTGGACTCTCAAGCGGATAAAGCCAATCATTGGGAACACAAAGCAGTGGAAGAGAAAAAAAATTGTGAAAAAATGGCAAAAGAACTAAAGAAGGCCAATAATACAATTCAAACTTTAACAAATACTAGTAATAATTTAGTGAAGATTACAAAAGAACACATTTGGGGCCAAATATTGTGGATGTCTCATAGCTTGTGTGAGTGGTTTGAAATGCTTCAAAGTATGAGAGTATGTTATTTGAAGCTCCATAAGAACATTGAACAAAACATGGATGTTGTCAAGAAAGAAAAGAAAGAAAAAGATATTATGCAACAACTCTACAGTAAGAGTGATAGTTATCTATCAAACAAGGGAATTAGCACCCGCCTTGATGCCTCAGTAAAGGAATCAAGTATCATTCAAAAATGTGAGAAACTACCAGAAGCACAGGAATTGGATGACAAAGCTAAGAAGAAGATCAAAAAGATGGAACAAAGGAAAGCGAATTTGGAAAGTCTTGGTTTGCCTAAGGGATTTGACACAAATAAGTTCATTGGAAGAGAAACTTACAAAATAAGGTTGCAAGACAAAATAAATACTGATTTGCGCTTTCTTCCTACAGACATATCTCCTGATACATTGATGGATTTCATCAAACCAGTGAGAACTTTAAATGGAGTTTTAGAAGCAACAGTGTTGTCAAATCACACTTCCAAATATGAATTGCTAACAAAGTTGCAGGAGTGTGACTCAGAAGATGTTTGGACTGGCCTACAAAGACTGCTCTAAATTTTGAACTACTGTAAATTGTAATATATTGCAAATGAATACAAAACAAATTGCGCTCTATCTAATTTTCATGTTTTCCAATTTAATGTATGTTGAGTTACTCTATTTTATTCAGTTATTCTTAGTTGATTTACTCTGTTATATGCTATTGGAATACAAAATTTCATTCAGGAATTTCAAATTCAAATATGAATGATCATTGATGATACGATACAAACTACACTAATGATACTCTTTGTTCTCAAATTTTAATGATGAAACATAATACATTCTTTCTTTTCTAAAATGAACATTGAATGGTAGGATATAGTAGTTAATAAGTTCAAAAAATACCTATTGATTGCTACTGCTAATTTAGTAGAAATTTCCTAAATTTTCCAATTCATCTCTGCATCTCATCATCATCATCTAATTCTGGTATTCCAGTTCCTTCATTGTTCTCTTCATTTTCGTTTGTGTCTTCTTCACTCCGACCTCTGCTTCTATGAATCCCACTCCCATCGACACCTATAGTTGTCCTACTCGGAGTCAGAGATTGGTTAATGGTGTTGCCCAAACCTCTTCTTTTGCATCTTTTCTTCCAGATTTCTATTGCTTTTTGATAAGGAAAAGTATTGACATCATACCTAGATGTGTAGACCCTCAAGCATGTTTCCAAATTCTTGTCTAGATTGTTTCTTAGCTTTGATTTTAGGAAGCCCAAAGAACTGAAAAATCTCTCATCCTCCACTAAACCCAATATCATGGTTTGACATAGATCAGCAAGCTTGAAGAACTCTGAAATTTCATCACGCAACATTGTGCTATGTTTTAGTTATGTCCAAAGCCTTGTTGTCGAGCCCTCTTCATGTGGGTTATGCATTAATTGATATTGATGCTTCACAGTCCTTGCAAAAGTTCCTGATTGATGTCTAAGAAGACCCTCATCTAAAATTCCATTGATAGTCACTCCATTGAATTCTACAGATTTGCAACATTCCTTTATCAAAGTCAACAACCTATTGCAATAATCTTCCTGAAAGTTTAAGCACCAATATTGAGGAAACACAATTGCCATGGCCTCAAGCAGTTGTTCATATGGGAGTCAGGATCTTATTTCAGAGGAAACTTTAAAGGCTATGTCCCTTGCATTAGCTTCTATAGACTCGACAATCTTGGTAAACTCTTCCCTTGTAACTCTGGTAGCTTGCTTCTTTGGGGCACTGTAGTACATTGGTATTTGAAATCCCCTTACACAAACACATAAATCTCCATTTTCAACGATCTTTAAATAATTATCAGGATTGTCCAAATCTGTTAGTTTCTGCCAATGATTAAATTTTTCATCGAATAAATTTGGGTCATTTTGATAGAGACTATCGAGGGCTTGGCATGACATTTTACGCAAGTGAGCATATTCTGCAATATACATGGCTCTTTGCTGGGCTTTTTTCATAATGAATGTCACTTCTTCTAGCATGGGAAGAAGAGACGATAAAGTCAAAAGTGTCTGTATATTGCTTAACCTTCGAAGCAAGTCGCCACATCTCTGATCTTTTGCATTGTCGCAATTTTTGTACATAAGTCCAATCAAAGATTGATATTCAAAAAAAACTCAATGCGCTGGTCCATCCAAAGAGATCCATCTGGTATTAACATCTTTAAGAAGCTTGTTTCCATTGGTAATTCCATTAGCAAAGTGCTAAAATTCCCTAAAACGTTTAGGACTTCGACAAAAATATGAGTACAACTCTCTTACTAAATCTTCAACCTTGTTTACTAAAGGAAACTTCTTCACAACTCTAAAAGCAAGATTCATCCTATGGGCCATACAGTGAATGCCAACAACATATGGTGAACAAGAAGCCTGCATCTTTATGCAAAGACCATTCCTTTGACCTTGCATTACTGAAGCTCCATCCGCTCCAACACAGATCAACTTCTTCGCTATTGTCAATTCATCCATAGCTCCATATTCAATTAAATGGCTCTTTACTAATTGAAATAAACTTTTTGATGTCGCATTTTCCCTCAATTTTGCAACAATTAGTAGATGTGGTTGACGAACATTATTTTGTACAGTATAAACATACATGCATACCCACGACGTATTATCTATTGTCATAACTTCATCTAAGGATAATGCAATAAAGGTCGACTCTTTTATTTTTCTCTGTACATCCTCTATTTCAACCTGGGCAATACAACTTGCCCATTCGCATCCACTGTTTATTGACCAATGAGTGACAGGATAGTTAGGAACTTTTAGAAAGTGTAAAAAACCACTCATTTCTAGATATTCTATCATTGGATGCCCTCTGCTCTAAATATGGAAAACATTACTTAATTGAACAACTTTTCTACGTTCTTCTACTTCACTTGCTTTTTCTCCTTTGTTTTATATCTTACCACTTTTGTTTCCTTTCCATCTACAGTTCAGGTTTCGTAAACCTTACTACCATGTTTCTCTATGGTGTCTAGTTTAAGCTACAACCACTTTTCCTTTTTATACTTCCAACTATAAATCGTACATCTGCATTCTACTGGTGGCTCACCTACAATTGGATTGTCCATGGGTTTAATGAATGGATACTTTGCTGCCCAATCCAATTTAAATCTCTGGACATCTCCCATTGACGATCAATTTTTTCTTTTGATTTACTATTAATTGAACCATCATCATCACCGAAGTCGATCGATTCATCCTGGTACTAGTTATTTACTTGAAATTCATCTTCAAGGTCATCTTCATCAGAGATATCAGGTTCCACAACTTCTTCACCAGATTTATTAGGTTCCCCAATTTGTTGAATAGACTCTTGTGTAGGTTGAGAACCTTGAAGTTGTACAGGTTCCTCTGATGATGTACCTTTCTCACTTTGACCAACACCATTGTGTTTTCCCCCACCAAAGTATGAAGATATATTTCAGCATTTTGTTGGCCTCTCTTGGACATCTCCACCTTCAATAGTCCTCTTCTTGTTTAACTTTGACTGTGACATCTCCAACAAATTAAGGCTGCAATATAAATTTACTTGAAAAAGATACTACAAACTCAGTCATTTCGATTCGCTACCGATCGCAATTGTGAGCTTAAAATCAACTGAATTTTTGTACTACTAAATCTCTTGAAACTATCCTTATATACATATACTTATTTTGAATTTTGGCGAAGGGGTCGACAATTGCATATGATAACAACTAATATTTGGCGAACCTTGCATAATTTCAAGTAATTGACTAGGTGAATAGGGCGGGAATTTGGGACATGATTATGTATGATGCATGGCGAATTGGGTCCTAGTGCAAATAAAACTTTCACTTGGGACAATGGGCCTTTGGCGAATGGCGATCCTTGATAAATACACCCTTCCTTAATCCGTGGTGAATAATAGTAAAATATATGATAGAAAAATGGGCGAAGAACCCGACTACCATAGTGAAATTATGTACAAATAGTGGCGAACAAGCCAACCACTATACGTGTCTTTTATAAAATCTGGGCAAACCGGTCAACCAGTATACTAAGCATTTTTTCGCTAATTTCTATACACCTGACGAGACATATTCGCTAATTGGCAAATAATTGCCACTAAAAAAATCCTTGATCATATTGTTCCTAACCACTCCATCTTTCAGTAGGGTGGCGATTTTTCATAGGCCCTCATTACTGTGTGTGTGATTAATTGTACCTACAACCTACAACAAAACACTTCAATAGAACATTATATTGTTAGTCAATAAACAAGTTAGAAGCAAATAAACTAAACAAAAGCGTCCTATTGCTCTCTAACTAGAAAGAGTGTGATTAAGATCAATGATTTTTTCTCATAATTGAATCCTAATAAGTGACATTACACTACTAGAATGAGAGATTTGAATGTAATTAGATAAACATGATAAAATGAAGCTAAACTAGTGAATTCCATGAGTTTATTACCAGATTGAGATTATTTAAGCTATGAATTGACAATATTTTTGATTAAGGTAAATACAGATTTTGAAGGGGCCCCGAGACCCTGTACAAAATGGTCACAAAAAATATTCAATATAGCCCTCTAAATGAAACAGAGCAAGACCAAAGTGAGGGTTTTACAACATGCACCCACAACTTGGATGAATCAATGCATGGAACAACCTTCATGCAAACCCAAGCTAAAGACAAATCCAAATCTAGGATTTACCTTTAACACCCTTCTGATGGGAGTGAAGAGTCATATCAAAAGAGGAGGAGGACTTCTTAAGTTTTTTTCCTTTAACTGTAATCCAACCCTCTTCAACTCTAGCCACCTCAACTTGCCAACACAGAGGATCATCAACCAAGCCAGAGCAATTCTAGCTACCAACAGAGGCAGCCACAATACTAGTAGAAGCTACAAGAGAAGCGTCCACAGAACCATTATCCTCCACAACCCCTGCAACACCAGGAGAGACCAAAGACAATGTTATTAAGCTATGAATTGAAATTGACAACATGTAAGTATGAATGCAATTAACTATATTTTGTGAGCTTTGAAAATTCTCTTTTATAGAAAGATTATCAAATTCGATGGTTGAGATTCAATTTGAGAGGAATGGATGATATTCATTGTCCCTTGATCCATGTGCCTAGCCTCTGATTGACTGTATTTGTCTTTGTTCTCTCTTGAAAGGTGACATGTATTTTAGAGACTTTTATTAATTTATTTTAATTAATTACCTTAGCCATGTATTTAAGTGGGATTGATTTAATTAATTCATGCCATGGATAATTAATAGGATTCTTGATTAATTAGTGATGACTTCATGCTTGATTAGGGATTTCATTGATTGTGATGAATTATGCTAGTAATTAGAAAATTGAACTAGCATAATTGGGATTTTGGTCTTGAATTAGGGAAAATAGGGCGTTTGGTTCTATTAGCCCATGTTAGGGTGACTACATTTGCTCCTCTTTGAATCGATGTGCGAGAAGAGTGTTGATTCAAAGAATAGATGATGCTGATTTAGAGAACAGTTTGATATGGAGTGATGAAACCACTTTGGATTTGAGAATTTTGAGCTTGATTGAACGAAATTCAATGTGATTGAAATTTTAAGCCATCAATTTTGAACTTGATTGTACAAGAACTAACCATACCGACTCTGAGCTTGATTGGATGAAGATCGATAAGAACTAATGATGCAGGAGCATCCTAGGATTCTTGGCAATCCTGTATCAACCAAAAATGTGTTTGTCTTTGAAGGTAGATTGTTAGTTTTGATCTTGGTTTGGTGGAGTTCTTGCTTGATTTGGGAGACTGGTTGCTTAGTTTATGTGGATACCGGGGTGCTCAGTCTTTGAACAATGCTCGGTGACTGAAGGCATCGGTTCACTGGTGCTCAACAATAACTGTGTTCCTCGGTCATGCTTGGCATGGTTGGTCGACTGGTGCTCAATTATTTCTTCTGTTGCTCGGTGTTCTTGCTTACCAACTGGATTATTTTGTTAGATCGGCTTGGCCGACTGATGCATTTAATTTGGGTCGCACTCCTTGTGTTATGGATTGACCGTTGGACGTGTGGGGACCTAGATCTGGCATTGCATTCTTCTATGTGGATCTGATGACCATTTGGGGCCATCTTTGAGATTTTATTCATTTTGTAAGGCTATGTGAGAGCTGACTAATGTTTTAGCATTTAATATTTGTTATTAGGGTTTTATTGTTTCATTAGCCAACTTGTGGCTGGGAATCAGTATTTATAGGATGCTTGGATAGTTGTTTAAGCATCAGTTTTTGGGGGGGAAAGGAAGGTTAGTAGCCTGTGAGATTAGTAGCAGGAAGATTGCTTGGAAGTTGGAGTACACATTTAGATCTTTCCTGGGTGCCTACCAGTGTGCTGTGTGTTACAAACCTAGGCTAGCTGAATGTTGATGTTGGGGAAAAGATTTGGATCTTGCGAGATCTTGCAGATTGTTACCTGCTTTGTAATTGGTCGTAACTGGGAGGGCCTTACAACCCGACACATTGCATGTAATCAGTGTTTTCATGAATATAGACTTCTATTTTATTGCAAATTTGTGGTTGTTACTGTGTATTTCTACCGCATATTGGTTTGGCTGCAAGGTCGGTCAGTCCTTAATTGGATCCACCCACCTTGACTGCATCAACTAATCAGAATATTCAGTTTGATTTGATGTGATGAAACTAAATATTTGGGAGATCGTGATGATGATAAATCAATTTGATTTGAAGCGATGAAATTGATCAATGTCAAAAATATATCAAAAGTATTTGATATGACAAAATAATCAACTTGATTTGATGCAATGAAGCTAATCAACTGTAAGATGATTTGATTTAGGCATAGATAATCAACTTGATATGGATCTCAATGAAGTCAATTATCCAACAATCCCAGCTTTATTGAAGAAAACTATCATGCCCCCTTGGGAATAAAATTGAAATAGAAATTTGATGAAATCCTGATTTGAAGCATTGATGAAGATGTGTAATTGGTAAAAAATTGATCTGTATCAAGCATAAGATGTTTAAAATCTATTAGAATTTGATTAAAATCAATTTAGTATTAATAAAATATTGATTGACCGAGTTTGACCATTAAGAAGATGAGATTTGACCAAGTTTTACTGATAGTTTACCAATATTTTGATATGCTAATGTGATGTGTGAGTTTAGAAACAAATTTGTGCAACTTCTGTCCATTTTTAAAGCAATTTTGAGTATATTTGTTCATAGTTTTACTGAAGTTTGCCCCTAATTTGACTTTTATTGACTTTCCATCTGAGTAATAAACATAAGTGACTATTTGTGTCAATTTTCTACCTCAATATCTCCTCATTTTGCCCCTGGTCAACTATATTTTGACCATAGTTGACTAACTTTTTGTAAGGCTGACTTGTGTTGGTAACTATTTTTACTACTTTGAAATGATATACAACACATGTTTTGATTTCGGTCTTGATAGAGAGCTCCTATTACATTGTGTTGTGAAAGTGCCTTAGGCCATTAAGGTCCCCAGGGGGTTAAAATAGGCCCAAAAAGTTAAATTTACTATTCATTTTCAAATTTATCGTTAGTAAATTCAGAGCTCTGAGAGAGAAGATGGTGGTCCCAATTGAGAGGGATCATTTCAAGCTTAGCCCTCGACATCACCGACTTGCACATTATCCTGCTCTGGTAAGTACTCGATAACCTACCTTTTCATAATTTCCATTTGAATTTTTGCTTAATTTTATGCTAGTTGGGAGCAATTCAATTCTAGATCACACCCTACATCTAGGATCACATCACGTAATTCTTGTGTTACATCTAGTTTTACCCAAAATCCCATATCGCATCCTGTGGTTTTAGGGTCGCACCATGCAGGGTCACATTTAGTCATTTTTTGCTAATTTTTATTGTTTTCCTTAATGTGTCACACCCTATTCAAATAGAGTCTCATTCTATTTAGGGGTCACTTCCTATAATTTCTAGGTCGCATCCTGTATTTCCAGGATCACATCCTATTTAGAGTCACATTCAGGAAATCTCAAATTGCATATGGAGTATAAGGTCATTTTTTGTTTTTACTTAGCTTTTTCCCTCTTTGAGCTTGTCTATTTGACTCGTCAATTGTCTCTATAGGTTTATAAGTGTAATTTACCTTCTGTTATGCTTGTCCAACCCTGATTTGGTGTTAATTTGTTGTTTGCATACACATTTTAGCGTCATATCCTTTCAATGTCCGATACTTACCCAAGTCTTAGAGATTAAGGATCAATAAACTAACACATAGCAACGTATTATAGGTCATTGTGGATTGTGGAGTCCTGTGGATTTACTTGATATCAGGGTAAATCGGGGGTTATTGATTGTGCATGTTGAGAGATAACATTTCAAGCATAACACCTTTCCCTTACCGACTGGAGAGATGATCATCATGCCAAAGGATGTGTGGCATATTTTAAGGATTTCTATGATGGGTACTCATGTTGAGTACGAGTCAGGAGTGACGATAGCTATTGCAGATGCTCGTCAATTATTCCAGGATCCCGCTATTACTTGCAGATATCTATCGTGACACCATATGGTGTCTCACTATGACCGTCTTCCTATATTTCTTGTGGGTCTTATCAGAGATATATTGATACCTGATAGGGGTCATCACACATTTATGTGTGGTTGGTCTAGGTTTTTTGAGGCTATGATACAATCATCTCATCGCTTTGCTTGAGGCAGTTGTATTTTGGCCCATATATAGCGAGAGCTGCACGAGATAGTCTATCAATACTCTCGTAACGTGACTGTTGGTATTTTGATCCTTTAGATTTGGGCTTGGGAACACATCCCAGTTACACGACCGATTGTAGATAGACATAGGGATCTTGAGATGCCCTATATTTATATATATTTTGGTTTTATTCAGCAGCCCCACTTGGGGAAGGTATAATATTGGCGACGAGTATTGGATTATGTTGTAGTTGTCATATGGCACCCTTACCTGGACTGTGAAGAGTGGAGGACAAACACACATCATATGCCCTTTTTTTAGAGAAAATACTTGATTGGTCATACTTGATATATTATTGAGAGATTTGTTATGTCATGAGCATTGTGATAGTTGGACCATATTTAGGGCATGCTATAGGATCTTATCATATATGCACATGTCCAGGATGAGGAGGCTCAGTGGGGAGCTTGATTACCTTATGAGATTGTAGTTCATGATATATCCCATATGGTAGTCGTGTCTTGGGACTATATGTCGAAGGTTTTTGATGGGGGAGTCACATATTCTTATCACAAACATCTTACGTAGCACCCTTTTCCTAGGTTCACTACTCCTGATGAGATCACTCTGAGGATCAAGGATACTCTTGATTACGATCATGTTTATGATGGTCTTGGAAGAGCTCATGGTGATAGGGGTGGCAGAGGTAGAGACAAAGGTCGAACCAGAGGTAGAGGAGGAGATAAGGGATGTGGTGATGGAGATTATGGAGGTGTTAGACAAAGAGGAGCTAGGGGTGATGATGGTGGTGGGGATGATCAAACACCTTGAGATCCTCCTAGGAAAAGAGATATGGATCCTATCTCTGAGTGTGAGTGGGAGAGAGTTGCATTGAGGACACAAGTTTCTACTTTGGAGGCTCATCTTTCTAATAGAGATAGACAACTAGAGGATTTGAGAGAAGAAAAAGACAGGTAGCTAGATGATTTGGGAGAAGATAGAGACCACCAATTAGATATTCTGAGAGAAAAGATAGATCAATATGTCCATATAGTAGATCATCAGGATCAGAGGGAAATATATTACTTTTCTTTCTATTATGTGGCTATTCTAGCATATTAGAGAGCACCATTGTATTCATCTTTTGCGCAATAGTCTGAGGGTGCTATGCCACCACCAGTGCCTACTAGAGTTGATGCTCTGCCTCCTATCCCTCCTCGTGTCGATGAGGGAAGGAGCTAGACCTGATCTCATCTTTCTACCTCTGATGTATTTTTGATATGTGTACAGATTGATGTACCACCTGATGTATTTATTTTGATCTAATACACTGATACTCTTTGGACTCTGATATATGATGAGATTCATGTGCTTTTTGTTGGAGATTTTCCAGCAAGCCAGTGCTGACTATATGTTTGTCATTGATGACAACATATGGTAAGTAGCATGCATGGAAGACTTATGCAGTAAGCTTTAAGTATATGTAGCATGGACATGTTATCAACATGATATCATGGACGTAGAGGTTAATTGTTTATACAGACAGTTATGTAGCAGCTTGTGTCAACAGTGTTCTTGATAGAGTTACAGGCAGTGTTCTATGAGTAATTGTCTGTACATTTATCATGGAGCCTTGCGCCTTTGGATATGTGATGGAGACATGTTAGTGTTGCTCCATTCATGGATGCAGAGTCTGATGTGTAGTAGAAGTGAAGTTATACATTCGCTATTCGCCAGTTGCAATTTCATGTGTTTATCCAGAAGAGTCGAAAGAGATTATATTGGTACAGGAGTTGAGCCTATCATTTCGGTATGCGTGCTTTGATTAGTGATTAGAAAAGAGTTAAGAAGGTTTGGTTAAGAGCGCATGATGTAATTAAGCTTGAGGAGAAATTATTAGTTAAATTGGTAGAGCCGACAGTATGTAGCATGCGTCTACACTTATTAATTTGGACAGGTCCCAGGTTGTGTTGCGTGCTTAGTAGAGCTGACAAAAATGTTATTGGAGAGTGATATTGTTTCTCTAATATGATTTCAAGGTGGTTCTAACAAGCTAACTTGATTATATCATTTAGAGAGAAGATATTTATAGGCAGTCATTTGTGATTGCTAAGATATGGTTCAGAGTTGAAAGAGAAGAGCATAGCAGAGAGTGCAAAGTGTTGAGCCATCAGCAGAAGGTCTATGTGACCAAGTAAAGATTATATGTTATTCATTGGAATTGATCAAGACAGCAGGTCTACCTCACAGTTCACCAAATCCAGATATAGTGTGTATCTTTTATTCAGAAGGTTACAGCCTTCACCCCTTTGAGCAGTGAGCTCTTAGAAAGTGCATCCTCACCCCTAACAGGGTCAATCATAAAAGACTCCTAATAGGGTCTGACCTTTGACCAGGTCACTATACTTATTACATTGTAAAGATCAACTCCTAACAGGGTTGTAAGATCTTCTAACAAGGATCATTATACACTAGTGCAGTTTATTAGTGGGTGTCAATTCCCACCAAGGTTTTTACCTATTTGGGTTTCCCCATAACCAAAATATTGGTGTTATGTTCAAGTGTTCTTTCATTGTGTTTATGCTTAATATTTAAGTATACTTAATTGGATAAAGAATTGAAACTTGTAGATAACCGATTCACCCCCCCTCCCCTCACAGTTATCTCTTGGGACTATTCCTAACAATTGGTATCAGAGCCAAGTGCCTCGAAGAGAAAGTTTAACAACTTGAGGTTGTTTAGATGACATTCTTTAGAAAAGACAGTCCTAAGTTCGATGGAGAGAACTATCCTAATTGGAAGAACAAGATGGTGACACATTTGCAGTGCATTTCTTTTGAAGTTTTTGAAGTGGCTATCAAAGATATTAAGATCCCCTCTCTAGAAGATCTTGCAAAGGATGATGGTACTAGCAAGAAAAAGGATTTGTTCCATCATAATGCAATAGCCAAAGAAGCCCTTATCAATGCCTTATCTGATAGTGAGTTTTGAGAGTTAAAGGAAGTAGACATAGCCTACAAGATTTGGAAACACCTAGAAGACATGTTTGAAGGAGATACACAAGCAAAGAATGTGCCCAGAAAGACTTGGAAGAAAAGATACAATGCATGAGATATGTTACCTAAAGAAAACATCAGAGCTTACAACCAAAGGATCAATGAAGCAGTTGTTGGAATCAGGAACAATGGTGGAGAGATCTCGGAGGAAGACATTGTGGATAAGTTGATGACTACTCTTACAATAGAGTATGAAAAAAAGATCAACATCCTTGATGAGACCATGCAGCTTATAAAAAATTTCAAGAGAGAGCCCTTGATCGGCAAAATTTTAGCTTTTGAGATTTCAAGATTGAAGACAAGGCCCAAAAGTGAGACAACCTTCAAAGCATCAGTCTATGGTAAGAAATCTTTAAACACTTCTGGTAATTTTGATGATGAAGATGAAGATAAAGAGATAGATGATATTATTGCTATGATTGCTAAGAAAGAAAGAAAAGGAAAAGGAAAGTATGAAGGTCAGTTACCATTCAAATGTTTCTCATGTAATAAGATTGGTCACTTTGCATCTAAGTGTCCTACAAGAGTTAAGAAATTCAAAACTAACTACAAGCCTAAGTATACAAAAGAAGGTTACTATGCTAGTGATGGAGTTTCTGATGATGATTTAGTTGAAGATGAAATTGGATTCATTGCTATTATGGAAAAGATGTATGAGGAGATGGATCATGAAGATGAGAAAAAGGAACAAGAGCTAGCACTGATTTCACAAGCAGACATAAGGATAGATTGGATTATAGATAGCGGTTGTTCACATCATATGATAGGTGATAAAGAAAAATTTGTTCATCTGGAAAAATACAATGGTGGCATGGTTAGATTTGGAGACAACACTCCTAAACCTATCATTGGTAGAGGAGTTATCACATTGGATGGAAAGAACAACACTGATGATGTTCTTTATGTAGATGGTTTGTAGCATAACCTTCTTAGTGTAGGGCAATTGCTTGAAAAAGGTTATAGATTGGAGTTCAAAGACAACAAGTGCATCATTAACAACAAGGATGGTGTAATGATTGCATCAGGTTCAACTACTAAAGGTAATATTTTTCAGCTTAATTCAGAAGCAAGTTGTTTTGTTGCTAAAGTAGATGCCAGTTGGCTATGGCATAAAATACTATGTCATATCAATTTTGATAACATAGTAAAGATAAGAAATGTAAAGGAAGTAAGAGATCTACCTAGCATAGCAAAGCCAGTTGATACTATTTGCAAGGAATGTGTGATGGGAAAGCATGTGAGGAATTCATTCAGGAGCAAGCATAATTCTGCAGAAAGCAAGTTGGATCTGATTCATATAGACCTATGTGGACCAACTCAAACAAGATCATACTCTAATGAAAGGTATTTCATTTTGTTTGTTGATGATTATTCTAGAATGATGTGAGTTGTGTTCTTGAAAGATAAGTCTGAAGCATTTGAGAAGTTCAAAATATTCAAAGCTAAGGTTGAGAATGAATCTGGACTAAAGATAAAGTGTCTAAGATCGGATAGAGGAGGAGAATTCACCTCTGATAGATTCTATGAGTACTGTGAAGAACATGGCATAAAAGACAATTGAGTGCACCTAGAACCCCTCAGTAGAATGGGATTGCAGAGAGAAGGAATAGGATCATCCTTGATACAATGTGCACCATCATGATTGAAGGAAATATTGCTTACACCTATTAGAGAGATGCGGTCAATACAACAGTCTATACCATCAATAGAATACAATTGAGGCCTGGCGCGAACAAGACACCTTATGAGCTATGGTTTGGTAAGAATCTTTGGAAGAAATTGCATCAAGAGGGATGAAGCAATGGGCAAGTTTGATGCAAGAAGCGATGAAGGTATTTTCCTTGGTTACTCTACTAAAAGAAAAGCTTATAGATGTTTTAATTTGAGATTGAAAAAGATCATTGAAAGTGCTCATGTTAAGATTGATGAAAAGTTTATGGTTCAAGAAATATATCATGATTATGCACCTATGATTGAAGAAGAACCCATTCCTTCCACTAGTGAGACAATTGTTGAAGAGATGTTTGACAATATTGATGTATTATTCAATGACACTAAAACAAGTGAAGAATAAACTCAGAAGGTAGATGAGATAGTATCACCTAAAGCTCCAAAGTTTACATCTAGATATCACTCTAAGGATGACATCATTGGAGATCAGAGCAACAAAGTCACAACAAGATCAAAAGTAAAGAGTTTAGCAAGCAATGAAGTGATATGTTTACTATCTTAGGTAGAACCCTTTAAGTGTTGAAGATGCATGTAATGATTTAGATTGGCATGATGCTATGAAAGAAGAACTAGATTAGATTATCAAGAATGATACTTGGGAACTGGTCCCAAGACCTAGTGATAAGAATGTGATTGGAACAAAGTGGATATTCAGAAACAAGATGAATGAAGATGGTACAGTAGTAAGGAATAAAGTAAGGTTAGTATGAAAGGGATATGCACAAAGAGAAGGTATTGATTATTCAAGCACATTTGCACCTATGAGCAGATTAGAAGCTATTAAGTTATTTCTAGCTTATGCGACATTCAAAAAATTCAAACTTTATCAGATGGATGTTAAGTCAACATTCTTGAATGGAGAATTAAAAGAAGAAGTATACATTAAGCAACCAGAAGGATTCACCTTATCAGAAAAACCTGATATGGTATGTAGAGTGAAGAAAGCCCTATATGGACTTAAGCAAGCCCCTAGAGCTTGGTATGAGAGACATGATGGATATCTAACAAAAAATGGATTCAAGAAAAGAGCAGTAGATTGTAATTTGTTTATCAAAGAGACATCTGAAGGTTTACTACTTATAGCTATATTTGTTAATGACATTATTTTTGGGGGTAGTGACAAGCTTAGTGCAGAATTTGCTAAGGAGATGCAGAGCAAGTTTGAGATGAGCATGATTGGACCTATCAAATACTTTTTGGGATTAAATGTGCAGCAAACAGAGAAAGGTATTTTCATTAATCAATCTAAATATGTAAAAGAGATATTGAAGAAGTTCAAGATGGATGATTGTAAGCCATTGGGTACACCTATGATAACAAGATGCAAGCTTACAAAAGAAGATGATTCTCCAACAGTAGATATAACATTGTACAAGTCTATGATTGGTAAACTCGTATATCTTACTCAAACTAGACCTGATATTTCTAATGCAGTTGGCATAGTTGGAAGATTTGCAGCAGAGCTTAAACAAAGTCACCTCATGGAAGTAAAGAGAATATTCAAATATCTACAGGGCACTATAGATTATGGTCTATGGTATCCCAATTCAGAGAATGTTGAGCTTCATGTGTATACAGATGCAGATTGGGCAGGATGCGTGGATGATAGAAAGAGTACATCAGGAGGAGCAGTGTTTCTTTGTAACAGACTTGTCACCTGGACAAGCAAGAAGTAGAATTGTATTTCTCAATCAACAATAGAAGAAGAATTGTATTTCTCAATCAACAACAGAAGCAGAGTATGTTACAATAGCCTTGAATTGTTCTACAATTGTTTGGATCAAGAAGATGATAAAGGATTTTGGAATTCAGATTGATTATCCTATTGTTATTCATTATGATAACACTAGCACTATCAACATGTCAAAGAATCTTGTGATGCGTGCAAAGACAAAGCACATAGAGATTAAGTATCACTTCCTAAGAGAGAAAGTGGTAGAGAAAGAAGTCAAATTGGATTATGTGAGTACAAAGGAACAACTAGCAGATATATTCATAAAACCTTTACCAAAGGATACTTTTGAGTATCTTAGGGAGAAGCTGGGAGTAATTCTCTTCCTTGATTCTGCTTAGAAAAAGTGGAAAGAGCATCAGTCCTCAGTGACTGATGGATGGTTGACTACTCTACTTCAGGAGTAGTACCAGAGCTTAAATGTTTGGCACCCTTTGTCATTGATGTTAAAGGGGGAGTCATATATAGTCATTAAAAACAACATTAAAGGGGAGTACATATAGAATTAAGGAAGAGTAATATGTAGCAGCAAGAGGGAGTAGTATTTAGTCATGAAAGCAGTTCAGTTGAGAAAATGGAGAATATTGAAGAATATTGCAGCAGATGGAGGATTCATCCTTGGGGGAGTTTTGATGAGGAAATGGAGAATGTTGTAAAAGAATTGGTCATTTGGATTAGTGGTGTTTTTCATTCCATATGTTGCCAAAGGGGGAGATTGTTGGAGATTTTCCAGCAAGCCAGTGCTGACTATATGTTTGTCATTGATGACAACATATGGTAAGTAGCATGCGTGGAAGACTTATGTAGTAAGCTTTCAGTATATGTAGCATGGACATGTTATCAGCATGATATCATGGACACCGAGGTTAATTGTTTATACAAATAGTTATGTAGCAACTTGTGTCAGTAGTGTTCTTGACAGAGTTACAGGCAGTGTTATTTGAGTAATTGCCTGTACAATTCTGATGGAGCCTTGCACCTTTGGATATGTGATGGAGACATGTTAGTGTCACTCCATTCATGGACACAGAGTCTGATGTGCAGTAGAAGTGAAGTTATACAGTCACTATTCACTAGTTGCAATTTTTTGTGTTTATCCAAAAGACCCGACAAAGATTATATTGGTACAGGAGTTGCGCCTATCATTTCAATATGCATGCTTGTATTAGTGATTAGAAAAGAGTTAAGAAGGTTTGGTTAAGAGTGCATGATGTAATTAAGCTTGAGGATAAAGTATCAATTAAATTGGTAGAGCCGATAGTATGTAGTGTGTGTCTACACTTATTAATTTGGACAGGTCCCAGGTTGTGTTGCGTGCTTAGTAGAGCTGACATAAATGTTATGGAGAGTGATATTATTTCTCTAATATGATTTCAAGGTGGTTCTAACAAGCCGACTTGATTATATAATTTAGAGAGAAGATATTTATAGGCAGTCATTTGTGATTGCTAAGATATGGTTCAGAGGTGAAAGAGAAGAGCAGAGCAGAGAGTGCGAAGTGTTGAGCCATCAGCAGAAGGTCTATGTGACCAAGTAAAGAGTATATGTTATTCATTGGAACTGATCAAGATAGCAGGTCTACCTCGCAGTTCACCAAGATCTAGATATAGTGTGTATCTGTTATTCAGAAGGTTGTAGCCTTCACCCCTTTAAGCAGTGAGCTCTCAGACAATGCGCCCTCACCCCTAACAGGGTCAATCATAAAAGACTCTTAACAGGGTCCAACCTTTGACCAAGTCACTGTACTTATTGCATTGTAAATATCAACTCCTAACAGGGTTGTAAGATCTTCTAACAAGGATCATTATACACTAGTGTAGTTTATTAGTGGGTGTCAATTCCCACCGGGGTTTTTACCTATTTGGGTTTCCTTGTAACCAAAATATTGGTGTTATGTTTAAGTTTTCTTTCATTGTTTTTATGCTTAATTTTTAAGTATACTTAATTGGATAAAGAATTGAAACTTGTAGATAACTGATTCACCCCCCCACCCCCCCTCTCAATTATCTCTTGGGACTATTCCTAACACTTTTTTATTTGTGTTGATACTGATGACATGATTATGTAGGTGCATTGATATCAGTGTTAGATACTTAGTCATTTGATTTGGTTTTAATCCTAATGATTTGATTCACATGGTCAAACTTGTAAATATTGATATCATTGATTTTTAGATTTGTATATTTTTACTCATGTCAATGTTCATTAATCACATTCATACTTTCATTCTGATGCAACCTTAAAATGAATGCAACTATGTTAACAAATGAAATGCAATTAATTTAATAAATGAAATGCAACTAAATTAACCAATGAATGCAAATTAACTAACCAATGAATGCAACTTAATTAAGACCTCTAGGACAGTCACTGATTATTCAAGATGGATCTTTTTATCACCATAGATTATTTTACTTTTAGACCTTAAATGTGTGTGTGATTAATTGTACCCACAACCTGCAAAACAACACTCCAATAGAACATTATATTGTTAGTCAATAATGAAGTTAGAAGCAAATAAACTAAACAAAAGTGTCCTATTCCTCTCTAACTAGAAAGAGTGTGATTAAGATCAATGATTTTCTCTCATAATTGAATCCTAATCAATGACATTACACTACTAGAATGAGATATTTGAATGTAATTAGCTAAACATGATAAAATGAAGCTAAACTAGTGAATTCCATGAGTTTATTACCAAATTGAGATTATTTAAGCTATGAATTGACAATGTTATTAAGATATGAATTGAAATTAACAACATGTAAGTATGAATGTAAATTAACTATATTTTGTGAGCTTTGAAAACTCTCTTTTATAAAAAGATTATCAAATTTGACGGTTGAGATTCAATTTGAGAGGAATGGTTGATATTCATTATCCCTTGATCTATGTGAGTGATCCATGTGCCTAGCCTCTGATTGGTTGCATTTGTCTTTGTTGTCCCTTGAGAGGTGACATGTATTTTAGAGCCTTTTATTAATTGATTTTAATTAATTACCTTAGCCATGTATTTAAGTGGGGTTGATTTAATTAATTCATGCCAAGTATAATTAATAGGATTCTTGATTAATTAATGATGATTTGATCCTTGATTAGGGATTTTATTGATTTTGATGAATTATGCCAGTAATCAGATAATCAAACTAGCATAATTAGGATTTTGGTATTCAATTAGGGATAGGGCCTTTGGTTCTATTATCCCATTTTAGGGTGATTATAATTACATCTTGCGAGAGAGATGCATATCATATTAGAGCTTGGTTTAGTGAAGATATGACATTCTGAGTCAAATGGTTAATAATTATTGATCTTCTATTGTCTACACCATGAACATATGGGAACTTTTCCAATAAAATGTAATCATGTACTCTCATATAATTTTCCCCAATGACTCCTTTAATGGTTGACTCAATCTCAATCGATGGCATGATGATTATCCTCTCAAGTTGTATGTCTATGGTTTCTTGGCTGAATTCACAAATACAACTTGGAATAACCTTTCTTTTTGCCATATTTCCTACCTCAAGTTTTTGAAATGTGTATAATTAATTGCTCCATGAACATTTAGGAAGATTCCTAATCTTTGAAAATCATATTGGATATTTTCCAACACACAATCCTGAAATAATTTCTTATAATGCAACCAACACCCATACACCTAGGTTGCCTCTCAAGGCCCATCAGAATTAAGTTTCAATCTACCTTTCAGGAGGGTCTTCTATTTGACCATCTTTTAGTTTGTTTATCTTTGGTTAGCTTACATTCAAAGGAGGAAAATGTCCATGGTTTTTTCGTACTATTATCCCCACAAGGAGGGTTTACATTTCTTTTAACTCTCTTAATTTTTGGTTCGATGTTCATAAATACCCATATATATTTTATTGACACCTTTTTTTGTGGGAGATGTCCCACCTTTAAATATTATAGCATTGTGTTCATTCCATAGCTATCAAATTACTATAGTAGTGGCTTAGGTCCAGAGTTCAACCCATAGTGAGCCTTTATTCAACCTACACCAACTTTGTAACATGTCAGGGATGTTGGAGGAAGTGATCTTAACCATATTAGTTTATGGTGGATCTATTTCTAGCATTATTGGGCCATACAATAATCTAGTAATAGATCATCTATGGACTCTTGTTTGCTTGCAAAGAGGGGGCAATGGAAAGGGTCGAGGAAGGCTAAATTTTGTAATATGTCCCTCACAAGTATCCTTATGTGTATTATTTCCCTTGTAAAGGCATCTACTTTCAGATGTACACCAAGTCCCTAACATAATTCCTTTTTGTTGTACATGGTCCTCTTGCTTTTGAGTTTCGTATATCATCTTAGTTGTATTGCTCAAACTAAACTCTAAAAACATTATCTTGTATAATATTAATATATATATATATATATATATATATATATATATATATATATATATATATATATATATATATATATATATATATATATATATATATATATATATATATATATATATATATATATATATATATATATATATATATATATATAATAGTATAATATATAAATAATGAAATATAATATAATATACATTATATATGTATTTACAAATTATATTAATATATATAAAAAAAATTTATAGAAATATATTTAAAATGTATATCAAATAATTTTTATTTAACACATTTATTTAATTAAATTTTATATAATTCATTACATTATTTAATCATTCTAAACATTTGTATACAAATAATTTGTTTTAGAGTATAATAGCTAATGTTGATATAAATCTAAAAATATTTATAGACAATTCATACATTGCATGCTTACCAACTTCTAACATCATCATCAATAAAATGTTAGAATAATTTTGTATTATCTTCATAAAATATCACAAAATAAATACCTATAATAATGTCCAAACCCATGTGTAGCATTGAAAATAAGTAAGAGGTGAATGGTTGAAAGTTCAATTGTGACAGTGACATGAAAAAATGGAGAATAGAAATGAGAAATATATTTTTTTGGCCCATGTAGAAAATAAGAGCTTAGTGCATTATCATAGGAGTAGAGAGCATTAATGAAACACATTCAAATTGTTATTTTCTATTGTCTAGAATGTATTACATGAAATACAAAGATGGAAGAGATATAGTATGCAAGTACTTGAAACATTGACCCAAAAGAAGATAGCAAGCTAGAGAACAAACATTCCTTACTATGTAGCAAAGGGGTTTTGCTTCTTGAAATGTTATAAGATATTGTGAAGATAAGAGATGTGGAGATGTGGTTATTGGACTGGAATGTTCCAAGCGTACCTTGGAGAGGTAGCTATCATCACAGTTATAAAGAATACTTTTGTCTTCACTCTTGAAAAAGTTGTCAAGCATGAGCTTTGTGGTGGTTACAGAGGAGACAATTGAATGAATGATTTTAATAAATCCCAGAGGAAAAAGAAACCTAAGGGACCTAAGAATAGTCATGGTCTCTTAAAAAAACAAGGTACCATAAGCCTCATACAGTTTGCAACTTCCTCTTTAGATCTAATCTTCAATAGTGAAACTTGGTAATAAAGTTTGTATTTTTTCCTATCCTTTCTTCCTCAAATAAGGTGCTTAAGTTGTCAACTATCAAGATGTCCTTATAGCTGGTATGGATGCTATTATATGCTTAGCATTCCATGATGAAATTCCATTCATTCTCTACTATTGTATTTCAAAATAGGCATATTCTCTTTTCTCATTCCTCTTTAGGTATTGTCCATATGACAATATCACATCTCAAATGATGATAACTTGTCATTGATTGGGCTATTAATAATTTTTATTTCCATCTAATATCCACTCCTATGTAGGATTTCTCCTCACAGACCCCTTGTGGGTTTGATATAGAAAGATTTTTTGTCCGTATGAATTTTTTTATAGTTTTTTGTCATAAATGTTTTTATTTCCTCATTGGTATTTGGACATTCTTGCATGTTGACATCCCATTCTTCATCTATTTATCATTTTGTTTCATCCATGTTTTCTTCCTTCTAGTTGTTTCTTCCTCCATAATCATCTTAGGCCAACACCAACATTCCATATTTTGAGTCTTCTTTAGGTAGCTTAACAACCACATCATTGTCAATGCTACCGTAGGGGTAGTGCATGTTTCAACCAATAAAATATTGTACTCAATAATAATTTTAATCTCAAATTGCTTTTTATTAGATGTTTCTAGATCCTTTCTACCTGTATCCATTTTTTATGACATGATATTTCCCCAAATTTCACACCATAGCGGATGACTAAGGTAGCTAATAAACTAAAAAGTTCTATCTTGGTTTTCTAGTGCCATAATATTGTATTCCAATAGTCATAAAATGCATCCTTGTACATTTACATGATCTCCTAGCCCTCACTTTAGTGCTCTTGATTTTGTGCCCCTTGATTTTCCTAATCTTTCTCATGCCAAAGCCTAACTTTGGTGCATGATGTTCTGCTACCTCCTTTAGCTTCTAATCCAACCCTCCAGGACTAGACTGTGATGCCTAGTGCTCTAGTCCCTGTGGAAAATAGCACTAAGCACCGATGTCTAGCCAAAAGGGCCCACTTTATAATATTTAAATGATCATATTTTGGTGAGAAAGAATATATTATCTATGTTAACCTACTTCGGAGTTTTCACATTCTTCTTTGAGGTTTAGTATAAAAGGAGCCCCCCTGCTCATTTTCATATCACAAATTCACAAATCATCTTCTCTTGAGAAAGAGCTCCAATCATATCTAAGGAAATGAAGGAGAATCAAACATTGAAGGAGTTCAACATTGAAGGTGACATCCATGATTAAGTTCTTATGTTTCCTCCATGATGGAAGATATGTAAGAGCTCCCTTCCTAGCATTAATTACCTTTCGGGAAGGCTTCAAGACAAGGGGAATTTATTGGAGATGGTATATCATTGTGATTCAACATTATTTAGTTCATATTTGAGGATTATAATTTAAGACATTATTGCTATGAGGAAGGTTTAATCGTCTCAAGGGTTGACTAAGGAAGCCCCTATATAACACAAACACCATTTTATCTCTCTTGTGTGTAGGTTTGAAGATGCAGAGGTAAATTGTTGTAGAACTTGATAAGGTGGAATAGGACAAGAAGATTCAAAATTTGAAACAAGGATTGGGATGATTCTGACTTTTGCACATAGTCTATGATTAACAAACTAGTCTGGCACTTTTTTAGAGATTTTTTAGAGGACACTTAAAAGCGGCATTCTAGTTCCAGATCTACAAACAATATCATTTTTGGGTCTACTAGGATGAAAACACTAAGCAAATTAGTCTTTCCATTTTGAGCCTAAATTTTATTGAAATGTTCCTCTCTAAATCTCCTTTCTAGATAATTCCATGTATTTTAACTAGTCATGTTGCATAAATCAAATTCATATATATATATATATATGTGTGTGTGTGTGTGTGTGTGTGTGTGTGTGTTTCTCCTAAAGAGAATTAATGTTTGTCATTAGTATCATTCAGTCATATAGTCAGTAAAGGAGACAAGATAGGACAATCGATTAATACACGGAACCTATACACCAAGCAAAACACAAGGCAAATCACTAAGTTAATCGAACACAGCTTTGACCGAGCACTCTTACCGAACTAGATGATTACCAAGTACCAAGCATAGTAGTCACCAAGAATTCATATGAACCAAGCACCAGTTAATTACCGAGTGATGAATGCAGTATACACCAAGTGAAACAAGAAACGACATAGCAGTTTGGAATGTCAAAAACTACAAGGAAAATGATTTACACCAATTAAGAAATGGTTTACCAAGATCGAGACAAAATTTAATATGGATGTAATCATTAAATTATTGATGATTCTTATGTAATGTTGATCTAGGTTTTTTATTTCTACCGTAGATCTTAGGTTTTCTAAGATAGAGGTTAAACCCTAATTAGGTCAAGATCAGTTTGATATAAATTTGTGAGGATGTCATTTTGACATGTATCGCACATGAAGTAGCCGTCATAGTGGAAGACATCTGAAGATCATAAAGGGTTATGATTGACAAGCATTGAAGGAACATTCAATTTATCAGGAACAAAAGGCTACCGAGAAATATTCATTGAGGAGATCAATCACATTAAGGTGATAATAGATAAGTACATTACATATCTGAATCGAGCAAGATTAAGTTTCTATTTATAAATTAATCCCACTGTTACTCTTTAACCATTGTAAAATACTTTAAATCTCTTAATAGAGTGAACTTAACAATTCTATTGTAAATCTCTTAACCGAGTGCACACTTGATTGTCTTGCTAAAATCCTTTAACCAAGTAGATCTAGCTGATCTCATTGTTACTCCTAATAGGGTAAGATCACCATAAGTGATCATAATCTTTGTAGCCTTAAGCAATAACTTTTTTACTGTTGTAGTGAAGCTTTGTGGGTGTCATCCCCACTATAGTTTTTACCTTCTAACAAGGGTTTCTGTGATACCAAAATACTTGAGTTATGTGTATGAAGTTTCATGAATGGTTTATTGATTAGATTACATGCATTTACATTTTAGTTATGTTATGAATGTATGTTACATGCAATTGATATAGTCGGTTAGTGATATTCATGTTTACAAAGATTCTATTTGAAAAGTTTTAAGGGTACTGATTCACCCCTCCCCTCTCAATACACATCTTTCCATTATCCCAAAAATTGGTATTAGAGATAGTTCTCTTGTTTAGGAAGTTTAACGACTGAAGAGAAAAGATCTTAAGGATGGAAAGGTATAAGCTTGATAAGAATATTGTGAATTATAAATTGTAGTTGCAGATCTATATTGAAAAATTCAAGGAAGCCAACGAAAAACTAAGAGAGTTACTAATCAAAAGGAAGGATATGGAATTTCGGTATAATGATACTAATTATCATGAAGAAGACATAGATGATATATTTGAGGCATCTGGATCTAGATTTGGTAGCATATTTGATGCATCTGAAGGAGCCATATCCGATCAATCTAAAAAGAATCAACATCTTGTTGAACAAGTGAAAGCACAACAGATCGGTCAAGAGTCACAAATGGTTAGAATGATTGATGTCATGAACAATACAAGGCATGATGAACAAGAAAGAACTTTAGCTATTGAAGATAGGAGGAAAATGACTAAAAAGTTGGAAGAAAAGGAATTTGAGATAATGAGACTCACCAAGCATCATTTTGAAATCTCCAATTAGATGGTTGTCGTGAGTCAGGAAGTCAACCGAGTAAACAATGAGCTTACTAGGAATTTGGAATACATTGGTGAATTGAGAGAATAAAATGAAAGATTGAAGAATGAAGTAAAGATTCAACAAAAAGTGGAACAAGTTTCTAGAAAATTTCAAGTTCCTAGGTGAAAAGAAAACGTGTTACCGAGATTCAGATTCATGGTATAATGAATTAAATAGTCAAGATTGATTAAAGGAAATTTTAATAGATGATACTAAGAGGAAAAAATTATCTATATAAATTATGTTCTTATATGGACAAATGGTTGGCAAACTAAATAGATAGAAGGGCTATTGACTATTGCAGAGAAGAAGGAACAAAGATATTCCAAGTGGGAAAAGAAGGATTTGAAAAAGTGTTGATGCTAGTGGATAATGAAGAGTTGAAGTGAAGATTGAAGAGCACACAAGGATCTAATTGAGAAAAGATAGTTGCAAATCTAAAGGTCAATTTTATTATTATTTCTTACTAGCATTTGTAATAGAGAAATCTCTTAACAGAGTAGACCTAACAGTCTTATTGTAAAATCCTTGAGAAAGGTGACATTCTAAAGAGTGTTTAAAGCCCTCTAACAATGCCACTCCTAACAGAGTGATCTTAACAGATGTGAGGTAAATTCCTTAACTAGGTCACACCTAATAGTGTGTATTGCAATCTTTAACCAAATTGTCTCTTAACTGGGCATACTTCATAAGATTATTTTCTTAGTGGGTGACAATTCCCATGGTGGTTTTTCCAAAAGCTAGGTTTCTACGTTAAATATTGGTGTTACATGTTGTGAATGATTTATTGATTGTTATAGTTTATTTGTTGTTGTCGATAAATAGTGATCTGTGTTGTTCTTGACCTTCTAACGAGTTAATTAGATAAAATTATTTTAAGGTATTTGTGATCAAAGATTACTGATTCACCCCCCTCTCTGTAATCCAACAATTGGTATCAGAGTTGAGTACTCTGAAGAGATAAGTTTAAAAGACTTGATTAAAATATCTAAAGATGTATAGGAGAGAAGTACCTAAGTTGAATAAGGAAAGTTTCTCTACATGACAAAGAAGAATGAGATTGTATCTATCTGGGATTGGAGATTTTGCACTCCACATGATTGATAATGACTACATTCCACCGCCTACTAGACCTTTGATAGTTGATTGAATGAGAGAAAAAGGGGAACACAACTCGGTTATGATAGAGATTTATTCTTCCCTCTCTAATGTTGAATCCAATGCTATTAAGGATTGTGTTTATTAAAAAGTAATATGGGACAGGCTTACACTTATCTATGGAGGAGATCAACATGTAAAAAAAGCCAAGGTTGACAGTTTGAGAGGAAAGTATGATGAAATGAGGATGAAAGATGAAGAGAACATCACACAATATAGAAACAGAATAAAGGAAGTTGTTAGTGCCATCAAAGGGCTGGTGGATCACTAACTAATGAAGAAGTGGTAAGTAAGATCTTGAGAACTCTTTCTTCTAAGTATGCTATTAGAGTATCTACAATTTAGGAATTGAGATCTATACCAAACAATGTTGTTACTCTTGAAGCCCTAATCGGTAAGTTGACTGTATTTGAGTTAAGCAATTATGATAATAGTCTATCTACCATTGAGATTGCCTTCAAGTCATCTATGAGCATTGGAACATCAAGGAGAGAAAGAGAAAGTCACAACAATTCATATGGAAATGAGTATGACGGTATCCTCACCGAAGAGAAAGAACGAGAGGAATTTAAAGCATTGTTGGCTAACCGACTACCTAGAGGCAAAGGAAAGTATAAAGGCAAGTTACCATTGAAATGTTTCAATTGTAATAAGATTAGACATATTGCATCTAGAATCCTAACAATGAAAGAAATGATAAGGATGAAAAAAGAGACAACTGACACCAAAGATTCAGAGACTTTAAGGATAAAGGTAAGAAGTCTTTCTTCCTAGCTGAGGAAGGTGTAACTGATGACAAATCTAAGGATACTAAGGAAGGATAAGAAATCATCTTTGTTGTTGTGAAGGAAGAATCAGATGAGGAAAAGTATGAAGATGAAAATCCACTTGTTTCTCATGTAAGTAGACCAGACCCTTGGATTATTGATAGTGGTTGTTCACATCATATGACTGGTGATATTGACAAATTTGAGAACCTAGAAGAGTATAAGGGAGGATTTGTCAGATTTAGATGCTCCATGCCTTGTGAAAGGTAAAGGATCTATTGTGTTAAATGAGAAGATGAAATGTAATGATGCATATTAGGTTAGAGGAATGAACTATAATCTGTTAAGTGTTGCACAACTAAACATTACTAGCCACTGATTGGAATTCCAGATCAAAAAAGTTAAGATCTATGGTGATGATGGAGATCTAATTGGAACTGGAGGACAATCAAGAGGTAAATTATTTTATCTTGATATTGATGAAAATAGTTTTTTGTTTATCAAAACTGAAGATATATGGTTATGGCATAAGAGACTATGTCATGTAAATTTTGATAACTTGATCAAAGTAAGAAGAGTAGAGTCAGAGGATTACCGAGATTAAGAAAACCTAATAAAGTAATGTGCAAGAAATATCAAATTGGTAAGATGACCAAGTCAAGTTTTTTGAAGTAAATCTTATTCTACAAATGGTATTTTAGAATTGGTTCACACTGACCTTTGTGGTCCTATGAAAGTTCAAAGCTATTATGGAGATCGATATTTTTTTTTTTTTTGATGATTATTCAAGAATGATGTTAATTATGTTTCTAAAAGAAAAATATGGTGCATTTCAAATGTTAAAGTGGTATAAGGCTGGATTTGAAAAGGAAATAGGGAAACAACTGAAGTGTTTGAGATCTGATAGAGGAGGTGAATTTATTGTCTTCTATAATGAGCATGGAATTAAAAGACAAGTGTCTGCACCAAGGACTCCACAACATAATGGGATAGCTAAGAGAAGAAATAAATCTATTTTTTACTATGCTAGAACTTTGTTGATTGATAAAAAGGTTGCACAAACACTTTTGAGAGAAGCTATAAGTACTGAAGTTTACACTCTCAACCAAATACAGTTGAAGAAAGGTACCAACAAGACACCCTATGAATTATGGTTTGGACATACACTGAATGTAAGTTACTATAAATTTTTTGGAAGTAGGTTTTATATATTCAAAGATTCTAGAAAATGAAAAGTTTGATTCTAAAGGTGATGAAGGAATATTTCTTGGTTATTCATAAAAAAAACAAAGCATATAAATGTTTAATCAAGGATTCTAACAAAATTGTTGAAAGTGCAAATTTAAGAGTTGATGAATTTGCATAAAGGAATGAAGAGGATAGTAAAAAGGAACCCAAGGATTATAACAAATTTGTTTATGTACAAGATGGTAATTCAGTTGATACAATCAAGGAAAAACCAGAAGGAACTGATGAATAAGATGATCCTCCACCAAGAGATGAAAACAATGATGAACAATTTATCAAACCTGTATTAGAAAAGTATGTGAGAAGACACCACTCACTGAGAAAAATAATTGGAGACACGAATGCAAGAGTCATGACAAGAAGTAAGTTAAAAGATAATACATGTTTGATTTCTGAATTTGATCCTAGATTGGTAAAGGATGCACTAGAGAATGAAAATTGGATGAATGCTATGAAAGAAGAAATTGACCAAATTGAAAAGAATAGCACTTGGTCACTATTACCGAGACTTAAGGATAAGAATGTGATTGGAACAAAATGGATTTTCAAAAATAAACTCAATGAGAAAGGAGATGTGATTAGAAATAAAGCAAGATTAGTCTACAAAGGGTATGCACAAGAGGAAGGTATTGACTATGGTGAAACATTTGCCCCTATTGCTAGATTAGGTGTAAGAATATTGCTTGCATATGCTCCTTACAAAGGATTTAAAGTTTATTAAATGGATGTTAAATCTGCATTTCTGAATGGAATTCTTGAAGAAGTATACATTGAACAGACTGATGGCTTTGTTGACAAGAGAAATAAGAATATGGTATGCAAAATACATAGGGCTTTATATGGATTGAAGTAGGCTCCCCAAGCATGGTATGAAAGACTACACTCTTAATTAGTTAAGATTGGATTTGAAAGGACTAGTGATAACAACAATTTATACTTGAAATGTGATAAATCTGAAGAAATTTTGATTGTTGAGATATTTGTTGATGACATTATATTTGGTGGTAATGACATAATTTCTAAGTCATTTGTTGAGGAAATGAGAAGGGAATTTGAGATGTCTATGATTGGAGAGATTAAATTCTTTATTGCACTTCAAATTCAACAAGTAAAGGATAGGATCTACATCACTCAATCTAAGTATATCAAGGAGATCCTGAAAACATTCAATATGGAAGACTCAAAATTGGTTGGAACGTCAATGGCTACTAGTTGTAAATTATCTAAGGAAGATGACACCAATGAAATGAATGAGACACTTTACCAATCCATGATTGGTAAGATACAATATGTTGTACACAATAGACCAGACATTGCACATTCAGTTGGTATTGTTGCAAGGTTTTCTGCAAACCCCAAGGAGACACATTTGTCTTCAGTTAAGAGGATATTTAGATATTTGAAAGGGACTGAAGATTTTGGTCTGCTATACACAAGAAAAGGAGATTTTGATCTTAAGGTATATACTAATGTTGATTGCGAAGGAAAATATTGATGACAGGAAAAGCACTAGTGGCAGAGCTTTCTTTTTGGGAGAAAGGCTAGTGGCATGGTTAAGCAAGAAACATAGTTGTATTTCACAATGTACTGTTGAAGCTGAGTATGTGGCAACAACTATGAATTTTTCTAACATTATATGGATAAAACAACTACTGGAAGGTATGCATGAAGAGATTACTGATCCTATTACAATCTATTGTGATAATACCAATGCTATTAACATATCAAAGAACCTTGTGATGCATTCTAAGACAAAACATATATCTATTAAGTATCACTACTTGAGAGAGAAAGTACAAGATAAGCATGTGACATTGGAGTATGTAAATTCTAAAGAACATATAGCTGATATATTTACAAAACCATTACCGAAGGATGATTTTGAGTATCTCTGAGGTAAGTTAGGGGTTCTTCCCCTATACAATGCACATTAAGGAAAGATGCATATTGCATCAATTCAAAGACTCAATAGAATATCTATCTTGTGAGTTGATGCTAGTGTTCACTCTTTAGGTGAAGCCTGAAGTTGTGAAGGATAATAATGATTGCAATAAAAATCTATACACATGAGGTATAATCTGAGAAGTCTATATTTCTTTGGCATTGTTGTCAAAAAGGGAGAATATCATGGAGAAGAACATAAGATTGGAAGTAAGAGGGAGAATATTATAGTAAAAGGAGAAGATTACTGAAATAGGAGAATAATAATTAATGACAGATTATCATGAAAGAGCTGAATAAATCCAGAGGGAGAAGGTTACTCAAAGAGGAAGAGTACTATAGATGAATGGAGATGAATAAGAGAGTATGTTGTTGATGGAATCAGAATGGAAATTGTTAGTGATAGAGAGAGACAAACTACAGATCAAAGATCTGAAAAGGAGAAGTTACTACTCATAGGGAGTACAATATATGAATGACAATGAAAGATGTCATCATCAATTGAACACTGAATTTGTTAGTGTTGACATCAATGCCAAAGAGGGAGATTGGTACCATAACTGATAGTAATGTTGAAGATTGATTATCTGATGGAGTTGATGATGAAGACCGACCAAGATCAGAAGAATACATGATAGTAGAAAGGTTAGATCAGTTATAGTCTTGTCATTGATGTCAAGCAATTGACTTCTGGTTTATATTATGTTTCCATATCATTCTGTAATGATATAAGATGAGTGAGTTAAGGAGAAGAAGAAATGAGAAGTTGCGAAGTTGTAGAACTTAAATGGGCAACTGATATAAGTCAGACAATGATTAGATTATGTTGATATAATTATTTTCTACCTAACATATGATTATGTTAAGTTAGTAAAGCATGGTGATGAAGATTTGACAATTCGGTAAAATAATTTATTTTGGCTACCAAGATGGAAAAGTCACTCGGTAAGGTAAAGGTAAAAAAAATGTCACTCGGTAAAGCAGAAAGGTTTAGGCACCAAGTGATGTAACCAAAATTCTAATCAAGAACATTGAGTGAGGAAAAGGTATTAAATTAATAAGGATGGAATCAACATTTAATGATTATCTATAATGAGCTTGATGATCATGATGATGAGGAGAGTTAGTTACAAGAGATCATAGACATGAAAATTCAAGATGAAAATGTATGGCAAGATCTAAGCAGCAAAAAGAGATGGAACAAGTTTCTAGAAAAGTTCAAGTTCCTAGGTGAAAAGAAAACATGTTACCGAGATTCAGATTCACGGTATAATGAATTGAATGGTCAAGATTGATCAAAGGAAAACATAATAGATGAGATTAAGAGGCAAAAATTTTCTATATAAAGGATGATCTTATATGGATAAATGGTTGGGAAATTGAATAGATGAAGGGTTATTGACTATTGCAGAGAAGAAGGAACATAGGGATTCTGAGTGGGAAAAGAAGGATTTGAGAAAGTGTTGATGCCAGTGGATAATGAAGAATTGAAGTGAAGATTGAAGAGCACACAAGGATCTGATTGAGAAAAGATAGTTGCAAATCTACAGGTCAATTTTATTACTATTTCTTACTAGTATTTGTAACAGAGAAATCTCTTAATAGAGTACACTTTACAGTCTTATTGTAAAATCCTTGAGAAATGTGACATTCTAAAGAGTGTTTAAAGCCCTCTAACAAGGCCACTCCTAACAGTGTGAAGATCCTAACAGATCTGAGGTAAATCCCTTATCTGGGTCACACCTAACAGTGTGTATTGTAATCTTTAACCAGATTGGCTCTTAACCGGGCATACTTCAGAAGATTATTTTCTTAGTGGGTCAAAATTCCCATAGTGGTTTTTCCCAAAGCTGGGTTTCCATGTTAAATATTGGTGTTACATGTTGTGAATGATTTATTTATTGTTATAGTTTATTTACTGTTGTCAGTAAATAGTGAATTGTGTTGTTATCGAGCTACTACCGAGTTAATCAAAGAAAAGTATTTTAAGGTATTTATGATCAGGGATTACTGATTCACCCCCCCTCTCTATAATCCAACAATTTGATTAGGGTTGTGAGTGTTTTAGTATCTTTAGAGGGTTTTGGTGAAGTTTATCAACTGCAAGTTACTTTATTCATCTGGTGCATCACCCATTAGGTTTTAGTCATTCATTTTCAAAAGCAATTCTTTATATCCCTTTCCTCATTATCATTTACTATAGGTGAGTACCATTAAGGAATCAACCTTGCAATCATAGAGATTCACTCTTGACATAGGACACCCACAACCTAAGAGTATTTCCATATTTTAATAGGATAGCTAGGTTTTCATATCTGGCTAAGGCACAATCCCGATTGACAAAAGATCCACCTTGGCAAAGGTTGAAATTGAATAAGAATAATGATTCTTCTTTATCTCCACCTTTTGTAAGATCTCCTATTATGATTATTTTGAATGATGATGTTGATAATAATGTTGGGCGTAATGATTCTGATGATATGTATGAATTTTTTGAGACTAATCATGAGTTATCTTCAATGTTTTCAAAATATTTGAGCCTATCTATGAGTGACCCACATAGTGATTCATAATTAGAGCATGGTCATTTTTCAACACATGCTATATCTCCATCGACCATGCTTATTTTTTTCTCCTCTAGCAGATTGTCAACCTTCTCAAAAAAGTGTTGAGAAAGATTTAAAGGAAGATAATTTACTACACTAGATCACTTGTGTAGTAGATTATTTTTGTGTTTTCTTGTTCATAATGTGTTCCTTGTGGTGTTATTCTTGGCATGTCTTTGTCATCTCTAAATATCTCCTTAGATACCCTTGTTGTTGTGTTGGCACAAGGAAACAAAGGAATTGAACCTATTGTGATATTCCTTTATTTGTATCATCATTCTTCTATATGTTGTATACATGTTTGGTAAATGTGCCTTATTGTACATGTACTCTTTTGTTGTCTACTTGGGGATGATGGAAATAATTAAGATTTATAATTTGGTCTTTTCCATGTTGATCCAAACAGACTTGTGATGTTCTTCTTCCATTGTGATTTTAGTTCCACTACCTTTAGGGAATGAGCTCAATCCAATGCAATCATACTTTATATACAATATTTATCAAATGCGCATATTGAGCCCAAATAGTGTATCCCTTATATGCTCCTTTGTGTTTTATGATTATCGCTCTTTGATTTTCCAATGTCTAGGGTCATTTCACTAATGTGACGTGCTTGTCTTTGGGATGAACGTATTCTACCTTAAAGCTATTTATTTTGGTAAGGTGTACGCAACTACTTTTATGAGGGGGCATACACTCCGCTATATGTTTACACTTTGTGCAAACACCATGAAGATCGGTTTGTACCCTTTGATTATGCATCATGATGTGCTTAGTGGACACTGCAACACCTATTTTGTTGTTGGTTTTTCATATTATTTTTCAAGAAGAGGATTTATTTTGCAATATTTATACTTTCTGCATGTTGCAACACCTATTTTGTAGTTGAAATTTTTCAAGGTTATTTGGAAAATTGAGGATTTTCTTTGCAATGTGTAGAGCCAACTTGCATAGAGAAACCTTGCTAGACCAATTTGACTCTTTTATTATTTATGTGACTCATAGTAAGGAGTGACTTACTAGGATAGGAAGTCACGTCTTGTCTCTTCTCTTCTTGTACAACTCACAGTAAGTAGTAGCTTACTAGCTCAAGAAACAATGTGTTCTTTTGTTCTCTTGTATCCTCCATATGTTTGTAACAAATGTTGATCATTGTGTTCCTTTCATCTTTGCATTTGAGATGGATGAGATCCTAAGTCACTCGAAGCTTGGTGCTCTCTCTCTCTCTCTCTCTCTCTCTCTCTCTCTCTCTCTCTCTCTCTCTCTCCTCTCTCTCTCTCTCTCTCATACCCACCCATGGTTTTCTTTTTATCTTATATTGCCAAACTCTTTTAGGCCATTTTCAAGTATGTATTTATTATTTCAATGATTCTTGAGGATATTGATGTTTGACATTACATTATGATTTGATTTATATATCATGAGTAGTGGATAGTTATGTGATATCATGTGTTGATAGTTAGATGATTATGATTATTTTCATGTTGATGATTTGCATATGATGATGTTATTTATATGTTTTTATTGACCTCATACTTACATGTGTATGGTTGGCATGTATGTTTTACTTTTTTTGTTTGATGTGCCTGATATGGTGAGGGATGAGAGATAATATTCAGGTCCAAATCCCAACCTAAACCGCCATTTGTCCTAAAATAGTGGACACGTATTTGTCTAATTACCCAATTGAATTCGTTAAGGTGACATATATTTTTAAACCTTTCCTTGAGTATGAGTGTTGCATTTTGGATTTTTCTGGGTTTTCCTTCTTGATGCAAGTCATGTAGTTGATGTCGTTTTGTATTAAAGTGGACCAAGATTCATTAGAATTAATTATAAGATAATTACATTCTATAGAATATTGAAATATTAAGTATATAGTTATTTAATTAATTGGAATTAATTAAATACCTATAATTATTAATAGGACTTAATTAAAAAGTCTAAAGGTAAAGATTTAGGATCTAATTAAATATTAAACCCAATTAAGGATTAAATGCATAATTAAATATTAAAAATATTTAATTATCAAGTGCACAATAATAATTATAAATTAAAGTGTGCTCTTTTGTACAATTTAATTGTA